>JAANYP010005137.1:131992-153812 GCA_020465985.1 Centrapalus pauciflorus
CACCTTCTTCTGTCCTTAGAAGCTTCCTTTTATACTCACTCAGAGGATCTAAGAGACATCTTCATTGGACGGAATGAAAAGGAGAAGTCTTGTTGAAAAGACAACATCACCTTCTGCACTTTTCTAAAAAAGCAGACTTGTCTCACCGTGCAGAACTTTTGTCTTTTCACTTTGTCTACTGTTGCATTGCCTTTACTACATTTAGGAATGTCAAACTTTACGTCTTTCTTCCTTGTAAAGGCCTAGTTTGATATAAGAAAAAGGTCTGTCACCCTTTTCAAATAACCCTTTTGTCTTCATGTTACAGAACAGTTTGGGCAAGGCTGAGCAGTTCTGTTTTCCACTTTTGTCTTCGACTTTGTAAAATGATCTTGTAGTCAAAAACAATACATGATGACTTGGAAAACATATTCATAACACAGGTTTTAGCCTGTTCACAAAAAACCGGTTCTGTTCACAAAGAAAAGAACACTTTAATTGCCCAAGCTGCTCACCCAGTGTAGAGCAGCGTAGACAGTTTATGTCCAGCCTGTCAGCAGACAGAGCAGCTTGGACAAACTGTCTTAGTTGCAACACATGCCACATATTAGAACAGCTTAGACTGATATTGCAAATCATTTTCGGGTTTCATAATACATATAACAGGCCTTAAAATCAACCTTCAATGCATCAACAGGTTTGATTATAAATCTCCCCTCAGATGTAGAAACAGGTTTGACTGAGGCCTTTTGTGCCTAAAAATCTCTCTATTTGCAATAAACAGTCTAAGCTGGTCTATCAAAAATCCCTATATATTTTTACAGTACATTTGCCTGAAATAAATTACAATATACAGTAAAGTAAAACGATCAGATTTATATACACTGATTCTTGATTACCTACAACAACACATGTTTTTACAAGAGTACAACTAATGCACTCAGTATTTTACAACTATGTTAAAGGAATTACAACATAGGTAACATAGAGTGACCAACTAATGACCATTGGACTTGTTTTTGTTGGAGAGGAGAAAACGGTTAAGCCGTCCAATGATGGAGCAACTTGCCATTCTCACCCACCTACCAGACGGTAGATGGACTTCAATTACAGGGAGAAGGCTCCGGAAACCATCTTTGCCAGTTTTCCCTTTATGTATCCTCAAGTTCCCCACTTCACTCTGAGGATCATGAACTTGATGGTATTGAAAAAGCCTCTGCCTCTTCATAAACAGGCCTCTGAGGCTGATCCCAAATGGCTGCTGCTCTCCAGTTGCTAGACCTGCCTAAATGAAACTGCGCGCAATCTGGACGGCTGCAAGTTGTCCTCAGATTCAACTTTGTACAGCTCTGAGGCTCTGTGGAACAGCACTTCTTCTGAGTTAGGGGATCTACAAAAAATGCCCCCAGCTCCAGGTTTCTTCAATAATTTTTGTTCCTCCTCCACTCTTATTCCACTGCAGAGGTCTATGATCACTCCTTTCAGTTCAATGCATAGTCGCCCTGTTTTTCGAATCAGCGTACGGAGTAGCTCCATCTTGTATCCTTCTTGTTTTCCTGCGCTTTATTTTTTTGGATGGTCACAAAGACACCTTCACTAACTTCCTTAGAAATCAGGCCAAGCTCCTTTACTCTTTCCATTCACACTTCTTGACAATGCCTGCTCTGCTTAGCAGTTTCAGACTTTGATTCACTCAGGGCAACTGCCAGCTCAATCCACTCCCTGTATCCCATCTGATGCTACCTCAGTTGTGGTCATAAGTTTCCAATTCTGGGCCTGTTGCACCCATCCTTGTTATTTAACGCATCCACTGACTTGCCTTCCTTGATACAGGGGCCCGCTTTGACAATTGGCTTCCTTGGCTAGCCTTCTTTCAGCAACATCATGAAACTTTTCTTAGCAAGTTGTTCAAGTGGTATTGAGGCTCTTGCATGGGCGTACTATTGATTTGGTCACCGATACCTGAGTACCTTTTCTCTACTTCCTTCTCTTTCTCCCCTGCTGATTGTCTGGCAGCTTCCATTTTTTTCTTTTTCACCTCCAAGGTAGACATTTTAATTTCTTTGCTTCTTGGAGTGCAACCGGATTTTAGAGCTTTAGCGATCTTCTTCTTTTCTCAATTCCTCCAGAGCTTGAAAGCTGTGTCTTCTTTAAACTCAAAGTACTGGCCATAGGAAGACCCATCTCTTTAGCCCTGGCCTTCCGTGAAATTGAATTTCTGCCTCGTTTCTGCTGTATGGGATCTCAGCTGCCTTTTCTTTTCCTTTAGCTGCTTGCTTGTCGTGACAGCAGCCTCAGAACTTCCTCTTCTTCTTCTTCTTCTTCAGTTCGGAATTAAGTGCCTCCTTTTACCGCTAGGCCTGTCCTAGATATGACTTCCTCCCCCTTAGACTGAGCAGGGGTTTGGAGAGACAGCCTGAGTAGGCATAGAAGCTTGCGAGGCCACCTTCAGCTGTACTGTACCCGTTTCAAAGACATTCTGCTGCTGACCCGTGTGAGTTGCAGACACTGGTATCTCCTTAGGAGAAGAAAGTTTTCTCCCCCTTAGACTTAGTCTTCGAGTCAGATTGATTCTCCCTCTTTGAAGGAGATATCAGCAGCGACTTCAACACCTGGGGCTGCCTGAAGGGAACACAATCAGTCAGCAGGTTTTGCCAGTAGGTTAGTAGAAGGTTTAGACCAACAAGGCTAGTCACTAAGTACCCAAGTATCCTTCACCTCAGTATCTTGGGCAAAGACAGGTCTGAAGAGAAGAGGAGTGAGAACAGCCCTAGGGAGGTCAGTGCTTCCTTAAACTATGTTTTCCCTATCAAGCTGCGTAACAGCAAACTTTGAAAGCGTTGTGCTAGATGTACTTCGATGGAGATTTGCACATCACACGGTTTGAAGACACAGTATTAGATAGGGAGCCAATTTAAGCGTGGTCAGGCTGGCTAGAGTGGCAGGAGGAAGAAGAGTAGAAGTGCAAGAAGTCAAGAAGTAATTAGTGACGAACAGCTGTTGGGAACTCGCTGTCATTGAGGACACAGCGTTCCTTGCTGAATGGAACGAATAGAGTGGAGAGGGAGCGGTGGCTACATTTTGCAACTGCAGCAGTGAGTGCTAACAGCTGGGGAGAATGACAGGTGTGACGGCGGTAGGAAAGAGGCTTGAACGAATCAAAGAACCCCCGAAGCTTGTGCAGACACAGCGTCTGATAGTGGAGGGTAGAGAGTGCATGTTGTTGTTTTCCAAAGAACCAACTTTGTTCGGCAGTCAGCAAAGAAAGTGATCCTTCAAAGCCAAGGACTTTGGGAGAATGGAGGTGTATGGGTAGATTGTTTTGATCGTGGGTAGATGGAACGAAGCTGATGAAGAAAGCTGGTGTGTGAGGATGTGATGGAGATGGGAAGAGGGACTTGGACAGAAGAAGCTCATAGCCGGGCAAAAGTAAGATGACCCAGGTTGGAGGGGATCAAGGGGTCTCCTTCAGCAGCGGCTTGAGCTGCATCACTAGGAGACGGGGGGATGATGTTTGGGGCCCTTTCAGATGTGCTTGTGTTGCAACACCCTCATGAAGGACCAGTGGGTGGTTCCTCTCCCAGTGCCTTCGGTCTTAAAGGCACCTCCCTCCATCATTGGGAAATGGATATCATTTCAACATCCCCAGTGGTGATGATGAAAACCTGCTGATGGTGATGGCATTTGCATGAGGGCAGCCCCTCACCCGAGGGATGGTATGATCCTTGAGGTTCAATCAGCTTGGTGTTTTTGTTGGTCCCCTCAGCAGCTGTTTGGTGTTAGAACAGTTGTACATGGGGCGCAGAAGTTGAGGCTGAGCTGCGATTGGGTTTATATCCGCAGCATGTGCCACCCTCGTGCAGACCTCATCGGCTGTTGTTTTTTTGTGAGGAGATTAGAGGGGGGGACAGTGTGGACACAGTATGGAGTGGAGAGGACTCTGTCTTCAATCTCATAGCCATGTTGGGAGGCTGCGGAGATATTGATGGGGTATCTCTGTTTGTACAACTGGTCCTGTTGGGAGGGGAACCAGAGGGTCTAGGCTGACTTGGGTAGTACTTCCGATTGGAGTGAAGCAGGCTCCAAAATGATCTGAACTGCTCCCAAAAAATATTGAAGAGGCAGCTGGGGTTGCTTTTTTCAAACTGAACCCTGTTGAGTGGAACAGAGGAAGTGGTTCTTTTGGCTGTTTCTTTTTGGTTTTGCGTTGGTAGTGAATGGCATTATGAAGTGGGTTGATTGTGTGAAGAGGGAGAGGATCTTATGGACAGAGTGTGCGACCTGGGTTAGGGGACAGTGGTGATGACCTGTTCCATGGTCTCTTGTGCCACAGAAGAGGCCCCAGCCACAAGGCTTCAGGCTCAACACAATGAACCAGTGTGAGAATCTGCTCCTCCTCAGCCACAGAGGCTAACTGTACAGAGACTCAGGACTGAGCTGATTTGGCCTTCTTTGCACAGGCCAGCTTCAGCAGTTGCCAGGGCCCCTCTTTACAAGTTTGGACCTGGCTTTGATTTTTGGCGGGGAGCAACAGCTTCTTGATCCACCCTCACAACAGAGGTTCCTTCCACCCAACTAACAACCTCCTCATTGTGTGGATTAGAGGAGGCTCTTGGGAGAACTGGGGTATGAAAAATTCTATTCCCTATGACAGGGAATGCAGCCAGACTAAGTAATGGCTGACGGAATTGTATAGTTGAACCACAAAAATGACTGAACATGAGGCTCAAGAAAATCACCTGGGCGGATAAACGGGACAGCAGCTGGGTCTGCTCTTGCTGCAACAGGTTTCTCAGGTGGTTCGAGAAGATCCACCTTAGCCATGTCAAGAGTAGTCCCATCCATAGTTGTAGGGATATTGGCACTTCATCCTACTGGTTGGTTCGAATGAACCAACTTACTTTGAAGCTTCATCATAACGAAGCAAACTAGAAAGCTGTAAAGTAGGAGAGACAAGTCCTTCCTGTACAATGTTGCTCCAATTTTGTGTTCTGCTACAACACAGAAGCGTAGAAGATTTTCCCATTTGTTCCGTCGTCAGGCTGGTGCAGATCATATTGGACTCAAGCCACAGTCAGGATGAAAGACCCTCCCTCAGAAGTCATCAGTTATCTCAATGGTTTGTTTGATTCCCATTAAGATAGTTCCTTTGATGACTGTTGGTGTTGGGAGTTTTAAGGGAACGTTCTACCAGAATTCATACACCATTCCTGGTAGGACACAGGAGTTGCCAGTCATTGCATCGTTCAACGGATATGAACTTGCAGACATCCACCATCTATGATCGTCGCCTTTTCCCCACATAGTTTTTGGGAATTAGTGAGGTTTTGCCTACGTTCGTTTGTGTGTTTGATGGTCAGGTCATTGTGGGGTGACTATGACTGTTTGACAACATTCATCACCAACGAACACTGGAAGAGAAAGGTGTTAGGTCTTGTGACGCCAGCCATTGCGGAATTCTTAATGTTTGGAGGAATCAGAGATGGACACTTAGTCGCTTTTTAGGGTTTCTGCGGATTTCTGGGGAAAGCTGAGAAGACGAAGATGAATTGAAACATTTGTTTGGTATTTATAGGATTTGAATGTGAGTGTTGTATGAGAGAGAAGGTTTGGGAGGTTAGAATGGAAATGAAAGTTAAAGGAAAAAGGAATGGATGTAATATGAAGAAAAATTTGTAAGGAAAAAGTGCAAATTGTTAATAAAAAAAAAAGTGTTGAAGAAAAGCTAGTGCTGAAACCAAGAGTGAACGTGCAAGTGTGTTTTTCATGCATGCAAGCCTGCTGTGTAATTCAGTATCTGTGTGTCTAAGCTGTTTTACATAAGCTGTTCCCTTAAGTCTTGTAAACACAGTGAGTGCTTCTTAGTGAGTGTATTCATTGTATACTAGTTTGAGTTTGTCTTAGACTAGTGAACATACTGTTGTATCTGTCATCTCAGCTTGAACTATTCCGCATTCAAGCTTGTTTGTAATTAACAAATTGTTGATAATACATACAAACATTGAGAAAATAGTGTGTAGTTTGTAAATAGCTGTATTCACCCCCCCTCTACAGCTTAAAGCTATATACTTTGGGAACCTCTCGGGACCTACAAATATAAGTCAAATTAATTAAACAGGATTGAACTATAAACATGAACTTCATTTCAAACATAATCATGATTTACATCGTCTTACTTATGAAAGTTAATAGCACGAACATATAATTTAAACTTAGCATAACTTAATATTATAATCACTATTAAACATAATATAAACTATTCGCTTAATCTTCATGAGAAGCAGACATAGCATGCTCAAACTCTGGAGTAGACGTCGGCGATCCACTCACACCTTGAATGCCATATGGGATTGATCCTTCTGTAGAAGTACATGTACTAATTTGGGTTTCATGTCGATCAGATGCAACAGATTCTTGTATAGGAGTAGAATCAACTCTTTCATCGACGTCATTAGTATCATCAACTCCTGACTTATCTGTGTTCACATTAATCTTGATGTGATTACCTTCAACGCATTTACCATCTATTCTTGATTCGTCTGTATCGGCACAAGTACATGTATAATCTATTTCTACGATACTAGAAGAATCATGTTCATTGATTTGGGCAGTCGAAGTGTCACCATCTGTAGTAACAACAACCGTTGAAGTTTTCTCATTTGTAGTTATATCACCTGCGGTAGGCACCGAAATAGAAGATGGATCCCACATCACCTCATCCATAAGCCTCTCCTCATACTCACTAACATTTGATTCTAGGTTAGAAACGTCAATCTCATTAACGGTGGCGACTGGCTGAACACAATCACATGGTACTGATACTCGTGTTGCATTTGAAGTGTGTCCACCGTTCATCACTTCATCATGCTCACCATAGTATTTGGCTACGGTAAACCTTCATGCACATCTAGGTGGTAAGTTGTATTCGTCAACTTTGATGTCGAGTATGACCCTTCGACCACATAGATGGGTAACGAAATACATATACATCCAGTCGGGATCACCACCGTCCTGATAAAATAAAAGACGTTCCCAAGTCACCGAAATGATATAAATGATAATTATAAAATAAACTATGCATGCCAACCTCGTTGGTGCTTATTGTAAGCAACTCGTCAACTGTATGACCTACGAGCTTTCTAGCATCAGTGTTGAAAAAAACACAGCTCGTTTCTCCAAGATCATCATTCACGTTTAACACCAACTTATACCTATAACAATGCACATACGTAATTGCGGATTACATAAAGTACTATAAGTATATATCTATGTCTATTATTCTTCTATAAGATAACTTACGTTTGACGTGGATTATTCACACGTCTATGACATGTCTCACACCAATATCGGTTGTGTTGCAATAACGCTTTCTTAAAACATCTTGTACATTGTATGTACTTCCAATCGTTGGTCAAGTCTACGTCAAACACATTTACATCAACTGTGAACCTTGTCCCCTGGTGAACGCAATAAAATTTAGCAATACAATTTTTGATGCAATGCATATCGACAATATATATTCTTTTATCTGTTATAAGCACCTTGACAATACCTCCGCCAGCCAACTGTGAAAACATATCATCCAAACTTGTTATTCTTAAATCGTTAGCCATCGAATGATTGTCGATTGAATGGCTCGGAGTAAAAATAACTGGCTCAATTGGCCTGAAATATCACAAAAGCATAACACTAAGTATGCTAGACAACATTAAAATCACCAATTATGAGGACATGAATGAAGTTATAACATCACCTTTGAGTGTATGATTCGGCCTCCATGATCGGAAGGTCTAGAAAAAAATGTGATGCTGATGTAGTTACCAGTTGTGGTTTCCCTATACAAATTAATAATGAAATATTTATAGGAACACAATGAAATGTATTCAAACATGAGTGTGTATGTTTCATCATCCAAGATTATTAACCTTTAAATGTCTGAACTTTGCAACACGTCACGACGACAATTATGTTTCTGACAAGATGTTTAGCCAGGATGTCATCTTCTTTGTATTTCAAGGCTAATGTTCCCCATAACGAAATATTCATATGCATGTCACTGGATTTGCATACGTCAGTTAGTTTTTCATTTTTGATCAAATAACCAGAAGACACACACACACACACACACACACACACACACACACACACACACACACACATATATATATATATAGTGAAATTCAGCTACCACATCTAACCCAAAATAGCCAGTTTTCTGGGAAAAAGACTTCGCAAATTTTATGTCATTGAAACACAAATTGAAAGTTAAGTACTTAAACCATTCAAAAAAAGTTTGAAAAATCGTGGAACATGTGTGAAACTTGGTTACTATTTAGTGACGTTTACCTATTTAGATAACTTGATTATTCTTATGATTATATGATTAGTTATGCGTCATAAGGGGTAATTTGATTTCAATCATAAATATTGTGGCATTATGCATTGTATTATTATTTTGTTGTTGTTTATGTTGTGTAATTTTATGCTATCATAAAACATTTATTGTAGTATTTAAGTACATTTCTTAAAACATATAACTTTCAAGTTTGAATTACATTTTCTTTTTTTATGATGTGATTTAGCTTTTAAGTTTACATGTTTGTATTTTTAAGAAATAACTAGTTTCTGACCCACGTATTACGTAGATATTTTTAATTAAATTTATAATATGCATAAGTAAAAATAAAAATAAGGAAAAACATTAATTGTGCTTATCTTTTATTATTTAAAGATAGAAAATAGAGTTAATTTATCTTTTATAAAAATAATAAATTTTATTAATCTTTTATTTTTTACAATAATAAGTTGTAATTATATATTTCAGTGAAACGTAGAGGCGTGACATTTGATATTCTTCTTTATTATATATAATAATAATAATAATTTCCACATCTAATTTAAATTTATACATTTGGATTTGATTATGATTATTATGGATGATAATGATAGATATTTATTTTAGGTAAATATTAATTTAATATGTTACAACATCTAATTTATTACTAATTCATTAATGAAATGTAATTAATTTAATGAAGTAATGAAGTAAATTAAGAAAAAGAAGCGGGGAAATGAATTTTTCGTGCATTGTAGAAGTGACACGTGACATGAATTGTTTTGCTTTATTATAGTATATAGATATAGATATAGATAGATAGGTTAACCAACTCATATATTACATGAGTTGATTTAGAAAATCCATATTTTTTTATATTTTAATAAATTATTATAAAATTAATATATAATTAAAATAAAAAAAATTAAAAGCTAGTTAAATTAAAGATAAAAAAATACTTAGTTATTTGATATTAAATAAAAAATATTATTATATAGTATTATTAAAAACATATAATATGTGTTTGCAAAAAAATGTTTCTTTTAATTTTTATTAACTTCAAATATGAAATATCAATGTAATAAACAAAAAACTTCAATTATGTGAATGTTTATATATATTGAAAATGATAAAATATAAAAATGAAATATCTGAAAATCAACAATCAAAATTTATCATATTCACAATTGAAGTTTTATCAATTAAATTTTAAATATTGTTAGCAAAATAATTACCAAAAAATTTTTAACTTTATTTATTACACTTCTACATTTAAATCCAAATTTTTACATTTGAATTTAACTATGATCATTAAGGATAATAATGACACATATATATTTTAGGCATATATTAATTTAATATTATTTCATTAATGAAAAAATGAAAATGAAAATTTAATGTAATTCAATTAATGTACTAAATTTGGAAAATGAGTTAAAAAAAATGGCATAGGTATAATTATTGATTTTAATTAAGGGTATAAGAGACATTTCATAAATAATTATGAGTTGTCATTAATCTGGACCATTGATTTCTTTCCATCCAATGGTCCAGAAACTCCAAGTGGTTTTCTTATTATATATAGTATAGATGTCATTTTATGTTTGATAGAAAATGTAGTTAAATTATAAGCCTTTCTAATATTTACTTATTTTGTAGATTGTTGTTAGGGCAAAATGAGTTGTTTAAATGATGCACTCGGTTGCTCAAGACACGGGTCTAAAGGTATATTATTTTCTCGGTGATTTTATTTCGTGTTTTTTATTATTCACTATATAAGTTTCATTCTTCATTTTTTAAATACGTTGTCAAAATCACTATTTAAGTGATACAATTTGTTGTGGTTGCTTAAGTCATGGATCCAAAGGTATCATTATTTCTTGAATGAGAGTTTGGGTTGTATGTTTCAATTAGGGTTTAGATCTATAAAGTGATTTGTTTGTGAAATCGATTTATGCATTTTCTTGATCTATGTTTGGTGTATGGACATATGAGTTCGATATGTTCGAAAATCATTTGTGAGTTTATCTGATTTTGTGAAAGCAATTACAATAAGTACGTATTTGTGTTCCATGACTTCTGTCCATCTAAATGTCTTTTGTATTTTATTGTGATTTTGTGAAAGCAATTACAATCATTAAGTATTTGGTTTGTTTGAATATATGTATGTGCAACGCGATATACATACATACATACATACATACATACATACATACATACATACATACATACATACATACATACATACATACATACATACATACATACATATATATATATATATATATATATATATATATATATATATATATATATATTATAACTACGTTTCTAAATGGTTTATATAATTTAATAATATGATATTATACCTTATATTTTACAAGTTTGATGGTAAAGGTAATAATGTTTTTGTGCAGTATCTGTGTTGTGATGTATATAAATGCATGGTGTGTGTGTTTGTGTGTATTGTGTATGTGGGTGCTGTCGTAGGTGACCGAAATAGCCTAGCATATATGTATGTATGTGTCGATGTATAGAATAAAAACAGCAGTCCATTTCTATCCTTTTTCTTTTGCATAAAACCCAATACCCAAACCTTTCCTTTTGTATGTATAAAAACTGATATGTGCAGTGTGTAAAAGCAACAATTCCAGCACCTTATACATACATATATATATATACACACATTTGCAGCATGTGTTTGTGTGTGCAGAGAAAATAAAAGAGTCCAGCAAGCATTGTTCCTTTAATACACATATGTATATATATACTCTATATGTACAGTGCATATTTGTGTGTATAAATGTGATGTATGTGCAACGTGACATACATACATACATACATACATACATACATACATACATTCATACATACATACATACATACATACATACATATATATATATATATATATATATATATATATATATATATATATATATATATATATATATATATATATATAGTGAAATTCAGCTACCACATCTGGCCCAAAATAGCCAGTTTTCATGGAAAAAGACTTCGCAAATTTTATGTCATTGAAACACAAATTGAAAGTTAAGTACTTAAACCATTCAAAAAAGGTTTGAGAAATCGTGGAACATGTGTGAAACTTGGTTACTATT
Source organism: Centrapalus pauciflorus (assembly GCA_020465985.1). NCBI lineage: Eukaryota > Viridiplantae > Streptophyta > Magnoliopsida > Asterales > Asteraceae > Centrapalus > Centrapalus pauciflorus. Next base: position 143,432 of record JAANYP010005137.1, read on the forward strand.
TAGTGACGTTTACCTATTTAGATAACTTGATTAATCTTATGATTATATGATTAGTTATGCGTCATAAGGGGTAATTTGATTTCAATCATAAATATTGTGGCATTATGCATTGTATTATTATTTTGTTGTTGTTTATGTTGTGTAATTTTATGCTATCATAAAACATTTTGTTTGAAATTGTAGTATTTAAGTACATTTCTTAAAACATATAACTTTCAAGTTTGAATTACATTATCTTTTTTTGTGATGTGATTTAGCTTTTAAGTTTACATGTTTGTCTTTTTAAGAAATAATGGCATTTTATGTTTGATAGAAAATGTAGTTAAATTATAAACCTTTCTAATATTTACTTATTTTGTAGATTGTTGTTAGGGCAAAATGAGCTGTTTAAATGATGCACTCTGTTGCTCAAGACACGGGTCTAAAGGTATATTCTTTTCTCGGTGATTTTTATTTCATGATTTTTTTATTCATTATATAAGTTTCATTCTTCATTTTTTTAAATACGTTGTCAAAATCACTATTTAAGTGATACAATTTGTTGTGGTTGCTTAAGTCATGGATCCAAATGTATCATTATTTCTTGAATGAGAGTTATTAATATATGTGTTTAACAAAATAGTTGAAACCAAAAAATACAAAATGACATAAAAAGACAAATATACGAATAGAAAGGGCAAAATAATACATATAATTACTTAGTGTGTCTATATAATTCCATGTTTTAAAGTCCAGATTCCAAGAGTATAGTTCAATTGACTAATTGAACATCAAGTTAGTTTATTAGAGGTTTATCATAATTTATAAACTTGAATGAATATAATGAAAAACAGGAAATCTTACATGTATCTTAGGTAGAGTTGAGATATGATAATTTATTTTATAATTTGTTAAGTGTTAACTATTGTAAGTTCACAGCACACATGTTTAAAGTTTGTGAATCAATAATAGGTACCAACCTGCTTAATTCATGTAGGAATGACTTGTAAATACCTTATAACCATGTCAATTCAATAAGGATACAAGATTGAACAAAAACTTATAAATAAACCTAATAGAAACTATTGCTTGGAGCAACAGTTTATCAAAACTCTTGAATTAAATTTCTATTATGATGTTAAAGTTAAATATTTTAACTTTACATCGGAACAATTAACTTACAGTGGTGACAATGGAGTCGAGCTTGATTGCTGATTCTAATTGATCATCCAGCCAAAGAATAGATACAAGAGGAGCAGGGTAGATACAAGAGGAGCAGGTTTGCTACTGGTCTCTAGTAATATATAATCCAGTATACATGAAATATAATTATACGCTTTTTTCTGATTTTTAGTTATACCCGATAACTTCAGAAATTTTTAATGATAAGTATTGCAGAATTATATCATCGAAATCCCCCTTTTTTAGTATATCCAGCGAACTCCAGCAATATTTCTGGATAAATAGTGCAGAAATATTTATCCAGAAATCCATTTTTTTTGCAGTTTTTTTCTGGATAAATATTGCAGAAATATTAAAAATCCCATTTTTAGTTATATCCAGCAGATCCAGCCTTTTTGTGCAGTGTTTTTACAGTTTTTTTCTGGATAAAAACTTTTTAAATGCCTTTTCTTGTATCCAGAATTATTCTGCAATGTTTGGTTTGCAAATAAATAGCCTAAAAAATCCGAATTATAACCAAACAGTTTGATCCCTCTAAACATGTATTTCTGTATTTTTTTCAGTTTTTTTTTTCCTGTATTTTAAATGTATTTCCTAAATTTTAAGGAGACAAATGTGAACTTTTTGTTGTAAAAATCTTTTATTAAAGTATATTGTATTTTAAAACTTCGAATATTTCATTTCTTGTTTTAGCACACATGTTGTTTATAAAAGAAAACTGTAAATCATCTATAATTAATACAAATATTTCATTTTTTATGTTCAATATTTTTGTGTTTTTTTATAAATTCGATAGTTTTAATTACATACCTAAGAAAAATAGAAGTCACTTCTTGATAGTGACATCATGAAACTTTTTATAAACTTTGCTCTTACTTATATTTATGTATCAGGCTGCTATTATGTCTATATATTTACTGGTTTAGTAATGCTTTGGGTTTTGAGAATTTTTGGTTTGTTTTCCTACAAGAACATTACAGAATTATAAAGTTATAATAAAAATTAAATGTACTTGAACATACATAAAAATTGAAGTACCTACCAGTACATGAACCTCTTTGATTTTGCACACAGTTTATTTGCTTTCTGTAAAAATATATTCTAAAGATAAGTGATGGATTAAAATACATATAAAATTGGATAACGATATTGCAGTTTGACCTTTTCGTGATATTACTCCTGAATTTCTTTATGACCTTGTTGTTTGAATATTTTTTATACTGATAGTGTACATGTGTAATTCATTATTTATAATTCAATTAAATTTAGTATAATGTAGACTTAACTTAAAAGTGTTTTACGTGCTTAATATATTCTAAAAACAAAAACACACACAGGACAATGATTTATATTGGGAACTTTAAATGGTCACTTACTTGGGACGTATGAAAAGTGAAATATAAAGAAAATGAAAAGAGTATGTTGTTTCATAGCAATGCATAGAGACGCAGGAAGTAGAAATGCAAAAACTGAAATAGCAGTAAGAAATTGTTATTATGTTCGAGTGCTTTTTCTGGGTTGTTTGCCTGTAATGTGTGTTGACAAACCAATAAGAATAAAGAAGTTGCTAAAGCAAGAAAAAACTTGGTAAACTGATTCGGTAAACACATAACTTGTAACGAATCTTGGACCATTTATTTACATGGATATACAGATTACAATGGAGAATGTATTGTTATGAAGAGAAAGAAACAACTAACACGCAAATTTTGTGCAGCGATGAACATATTAAAATGAAAAAAGTATGTCCGGAAAAGAAAGCCATAAGCAGTTAATGGGTACCAATTATACGCTTTGGTTGTCGTCTTCGATCTGGAGCAGAGGCAACAACAGAAATCAGAAATACGTTTTTGTGGAAGTGCAACATAATAGTGATATTTCCAACATTTTCTAATACACAGGTACTTTTTATATTAAACTTTTATCCCTTTTGTATATTATGATACTTTATTGACATTTGTCTTATACTCGTGTGATAGAAATTGTGATATATATTATGATACAATATTACATATTTAGTAATTTAGAAATTCTATATATATATATATATATATATATATATATATATATATATATATATATATATATATATATATATATATATATATATATATACATATATATATATATATATATATTTTTAAACAATGATAAAATAAAAATATATTTTATTTGGGAAAACTATAGATTGTGAAAGGTGTAAATGTTACTTATCTTAATCGTGAATATTAATACTACAGACAATTATATTTGAGTTTTGATACATGTACGTTTATCGAAAGACTAATTTTAAATTAGGAAAACATGTAATAGAATGAAGTCATTAGGGGAAAAAAAAACTAATTATTATTTACGATAAAATGGAAATTATTTACTGGACATATAATATTAAACATATGGTAAACTAATCTTACGTAAACTTTATCTTAATAGTGGTTTGGTGTTAAACACATGAAAACATAATTAGTCTTTATATAGATAAATAAAAAGTTTCTAAACAATTCAAAACCAGAAAAAACTTGAAATGGAAATTAAAGAGACGATAAAAATATGAAATTAAAAATTAAAAATTGAATTTGACATGTTACTCCTCTCCGTCGGTATCATTTTCATCATTAGCCTCCTCTTCTTCAGTCTCCTCTTCATCATCAAATTCCTCTCCGTCAGTCTCAACATCTCCATTAGACTCGATGAGTTGATAAGGTCTATTGCGACTTAAAATTGAGACTTGGCTCCTCCTTCGACGTTTTATACGTCTCATGGACAAATTCTCCTGCAGTTAATAAGCTTTATGTTAACATACGATGTTATTTAATACCCAAGAAACCATGTATGAATGATAGTCAATTTAAAATATTACAAATGTTTAAAATAACATTTACCAAGTCATCTGAGGAGATTGTAGCTAACTTAGATTCTAATTCTAGCCACATGTTTTCAACATCTTGAAGCCGGTCTTGGCTAATCTGATTTCAAACCCAGTTCGTCAAATATTAGAATAATATTGAATCTAAAATCACAAGTTTTTTTAAAGTTTGACTTTAACATACATTTTATCTTAAAGAACATAACTTTTACATTATCATATATGAAAGACTTTTATGTTTTAAAGTAAATGCTACCCTATAATTTAGCTCAATTCCTACCTCCGACCACATCTCCTCCGTGGACCACATCTCATCAGAATTTTCTTCCGAGTCTATCATATCGTTTGCCTCATCATCCGAGGACAAAAAAATTATTGTGTTTTCAGCCTGATTCGCCACTTTCTATAATATAAAACAATCAAGTAGTTAATATTTACGTGGAAAAATTGATAGAACTTTAAATGTAAATAATATGACTTGTACCTCATCATCCGAAGACTCAACGATTAAAGCGTTGTGTCTGACCCATGCTTCTCAGGATATGGGGTTTCCTTCCCAATCCACCAGAGTCTGTAATAAGGGAAAATATGATGAGTCTGTCATAATATATAAATAGTTATAGATCATGCTTCTCGGGATATTATGCTTTATCTTTGAATTATTTGAGTGCAACAAAGCAATTAGTATTAATTTTAGATAACTGGTGAAATGCAAATGATAATATGACTTCTACCTCATCATCCAAAGACACAACGATTAAATCGTCGTGTCTGACCCATGCTTCTCGGGATATAGGGTTTCCTTCCCAATCCACCAAAGTCTGTAATAATATATAAATAGTTATAGTTCATGCTTCTCGGGATATTATGTTTTATCTATGAATTATTTGAGTGCAACAAAACAATTAGTATTAATTATAAATAACTGGTGAAATGTGAAGGATAATACTTGTACCTCATCATCGGGAGAAATAACTACTACATTTGTAGCTTCTTCATTCACCTCTGAGGCTGTCTGAAACACGATTAGCACAAAATCAAATGAATTGAGTTTAGCTCAAGTTCTGTCTGAAAAAATGATGTGCGTATTGATTTGCAACTTACAAAACAATTTAAGCCACAAATTCTATGTACTTTTGAACAAAATTATAGTTTCAGGATTGAATGTTATTATCTCGAGTTTAATTGATAAAAAAATGAGTGCAATGTAATTAATAATACTTGTACCTCAACATTGGAAGAAACAACGACTGCATTTGCAACTTCTTCATTGACCTCTGAGGCGGTCTGGAAAAGAAAATAAGTGCAGTATTAGTGTGTTGTCCAGATTTTGAAGTGGAGTCCTTAATTAATAATTGATTAATTAATAGTTTTGCATGATAGAGTTAATATACATGTATTTGATTAATTAATAGTTTTGGGGTCATTCCTATTACTATTTAGTTTCACATCATCTTTCTAGCTAATTGATTAATTAATAGTTTTGCAAATAGAGTTACACATAGATTGTATCATTCTATGCGTTTCATTCACACATGCAATTTTAAAAGAGTTACACACACACACACACACACACACACACACACACACATATATATATATATATATATATATATATATGTATATATATATATATATATATATATATATATATATATATACATTTGCAGCATGTGTTTGTGTGTGCAGAGAAATTAAAAGAGTCCAGCAGCCTTGTTCCTTTAATACACATATGTATATATATACTCTATATGTACAGTGCATATTTGTGTGTATAAATGTGATGTATGGGCAACGTGATATACATACATACATACATATATATTATAACTACGTTTCTAAATGGTTTATATAATTTAATAATATGATATTATACCTTATTTTTTCCTAGAGTGTTTGGTAAAGGTAATAATGTTTTTGTGCAGTATGTTTGTTGTGATGTATATAAATGCATGGTGTGTGTGTATTGTGTATGTGGGTACTGTCGTAGGTAACCGAAATAGCCTAGCATATATGTATGTATGTGTCGATGTATAGAATAAAAACAGCAGTCCAATTCTATCCTTTTTCTTTTGCATAAAACCCAATACCGAAACCTTTCCTTTTGTATGTATAAAAACTGATATGTGCAGTGTGTAAACGCAACAATTCCAGCACCTTTTATATATATATATATATATATATATATATATATATATATATATATATACACACACACACACACACACACACACACATTTGCAGCATGTGTTTGTGTGTGCAGATAAAATAAAAGAGTCCAGCAGCCTTGTTCCTTTAATACACATATGTATATATATACTCTATATGTACAGTGCATATTTGTGTGTATAAATGTGATGTATGTGCAACGTGATATACATATAGTGAAATTCAGCTACCACATCTGGCCCAAAATAGCCAGTTTTCAGGGGAAAAGACTTCGCAAATTTTATGTCATTGAAACACAAATTGAAAGTTAAGTACTTAAACCATTCAAAAAAAGTTTGAGAAATCGTGGAACATGTGTGAAACTTGGTTACTATTTAGTGACGTTTACCTATTTAGATAACTTGATTATTCCTATGATTATATGATTAGTTATGCGTCATAAGGGGTAATTTGATTTCAATCATAACAAAGTTGATTTTCAAATGGTAGAATTGCTCTCACTTATGTTGAATTCTTGCATTAAGAAAAAGATTATTAGCAGCTCAAAGCACGTCCAAACACTATTTCAAGCACCAACTTTTCATACAGATTATTATTCGATGTATTAGGATCACATAATCAATTTCAAAGCATGCGTCCACACACCCTTTTATGTTTTGTGCTATAATTTTGTAAACATCCCTATTAACTATAGTACTATTCTAATTAGAGGAGGACAGATGACTGCACGTGCTGGCCTCTTTCTAACTTTGTCACTTGAGTTAGATGGTTTTAGAAATGGACTGCTGTTTTTTTGTGCAGTATGTGTGTTGTGATGTATATAAATGCATGGTGTGTGTGTGTGTATTGTGTATGTGGGTGCTGTCGTAGGTGACCGAAATAGCCTAGCATATATGTATGTATGTGTCGATGTATAGAATAAAAACAGCAGTCCATTTCTATCCTTTTTCTTTTGCATAAAACCCAATCCGAGAAGTTTATTTTTTTTGTATACATTTTCAATCTTGTGTCTGGTGCAATAGAATGGTTGTGGGTATCTTGGAATTTTTTTTGTAGTATAAAAAGAAATAAAAATATTAACTTTTATGATAGTGTTTTTCTTTGGTAATTGCAAGGCATCCCTATCAGATAAGTTACAGAATGTAGTCTGATCAACACAACGCCTCCCTTTTGCATTTTATGGGATCTTAATAAAATTTTAGTACAAAATCTTCAATTAAATAATATTTGCCCCTAATATAAAAATTTGTGTGTATAAATGTGATGTATGTGCAACGTGATATACATACATACATACACATACACACACACACACATATAATATATATATATATATATATATATATATATATATATATATATATATATATTAGCATAACAGCACCCCTTTTAGTTTGTGAAGTCTTGTGCAGTCCTAATACTCGACAGAAACACCAATATATATATATATATATATATATATATGTATATAATATATATATATATATATATATATATATATATATATATATATCGTGTGTGTGTGTGTGTGTGTGTGTGTCCTTTATAGAACAAAAAGATAAACAAAATCAGTCTAGCAGGAAAAGTGTAACCTTCTTAGCAGTGTCAAATTGAGATAAATCATTGTTAGTCGATGGCGTCTTCTTCTCATCTGAGTGTGGAACGAATAGGCGTCGGCTTCATCTGACTTCAAATCATTTACACAACACGGTTTAGTTTCAATCATTTATAGAAGACGAAGAATATTAGATTCAATAATACTTACAATGTTTCTCTTTGCAGACACGGTTGAATCACCAGTCGAAAGTATGCAGAGTTTTTAGCAGGAAAGAAGTACTAATGTAGCAGAAAACGATGGATATGTATAGGTAAATATTAGTAAAGTTTTAAAATTATATATGACATTTAATTATCAGATTTATTCTGATTTTTAGTTATACCCGATAACTCCAGAAATATTTATCCAGAAAATTCTTCAACAATGTGTTATCGCCATGTAAGATTATCCCATTTTTTGTGATATTTTGTTAGCGTACACGTAGCTATTGATTCAGAGTTTTAAGAGATAATTTCACTTTTTTGTTGTTGTAATTATCCCAAGTTTCACTCATTTTTTGTAGGTTATTTGGTTCAATAGCTTCTCCCACGTGATTACTTAGTATGATCCCTATTTTTCTGCATTTTTTTTGTTATGTATTAATTTATGCGACCATTATCTCCAATTTATCTTTTCTTATATCTGGTTTTATATTGGGTTTATCTGCAATTTATCATCGAACAGTGAAAACTTGAAAATTCTTGTCTTTTTTTTTTTATATGAAAAACGGGTAATATAATTGTCAATATATCTCTATTAATTCCAAGAGTTTGTTATCTATAAATTTTCTTTGAATACCAATTTTAAGCATGCTGCAATTGAAGAATGGTTATCCCCATTATTTCTCCATAGTTTGTTATGGCAACATTTTTTTACATGGCGAGTAACACACCAAAAAACGCTGAATCTACTGTTGTTCCAGAGTTTTTTCTTGCATAATTATCTCCTACATAAACCTTGCAGTGTTTTTCCGGCAGGTTTTTTCCAGAATTTTTTGTGAAGCACTCATGTAATTCCTGCATGTTGTTATCAAGATTTTCGTTTGCTATAGTTCACTGTTTGCTGGAATCCAGATGATTCCACTAATTTTGCATAATTAATCTACTTTTTTGTTCCAGATTTTTTTCTGCATAATTATCTCCACATCAACCTTGCAGTTTTTTCTGCATTTTTTTCCAGTTTTTTTGAAGCTTAAATCTACTTTTTTGTTTTCTTGCTGGTGAGTAAAAGAAAACCTTTTAGGTTCTTGACCCAGTCATGGAAATAACCTAACTTTTTTTTCAGTAAAAAATAAAGCAATACACATGCTTTTTTAGATATAAAGAAATACTCAAAATTACTTCCCCAAGATCTATATTACTTGCTTCAAAAAAAGGGAATAATTTAAATTTTACATCACATGTGTCGATAATACATCCTCAAAATATCGTAGTACCAAATGCAAAAAATACAATAATCTATATCGGAATAATCGGTCATCAACGTATATAGGTCATTACATGCAAATAAAAGTTTGACGCAAGTGAGGCATACACGTGCAAGCTCTTTTATATGGATGTCATGACAGTTAATTTATACTGTGTTGGGTCCTTGATATACAGGCTTGAACAGGAATGCTTTACCATGATCCTTATTACCTGTTTTGTTAAAAGGGTCAGCTCCTGTGCTCATTTTTCATTTAATACTGTTGTATATGACTTTTTGGTATTTTTCATAATATACAAACAAACATAAAGGATCATTTTGTTATGTAACATGTGCAATGTTCATATCATTTACATATTCAACCACTGTCCTTATTCGCCTGTTACGTGTTGAAAACAGTGTGATGAATATTAGTATTGGGTTTAATATCAAGTCTTTATATGTTTATTTTATGGGAGTTTGGACTAATTGAAAATGAGGGGTATTGCATAAGTTTTATTGTGTTGCATGCGACAAATGTCTGTTTTATCACATTGTTTTCTATTTATAGCAATCCCAAAGCGCTTTTAAAATCTGACTTATAACCACTGGAGAGTGGCCAAATCAGCTACAAGTATGCAATATCCTACCAATAATGAAACGCCACGTCAGCTTTTTTCTCGTATGGCTCCGTCGGCGCATATATATATATATATATATATAGATTATATATATATCATATATATATATATATTAATTCATATATATATAATAATTAATTATGTATTAAATTTTTAAGTATATTAACACTGTTTATATCTACATTTTAAAACTTTTTTTTTACAATTTTAAAACATTATGAAAATATATGATTCCTCAAATAGCCTTTAAAAATAAGTTATTAACAATTGACCAAACAAAATATAATGTGATTTTTATAATTAAATCATATTATTTGTAATTAATAATATTTTAAATAAAATATAAAAAGAAACTAATTCATAATGACACTTGTAGAAAAATTAAGATATAACTTCTATTTTTTTAGAACACTTTATGAAACTATATAATTCTCTATAACCTCTTAAAAACAAGCTAATGAACAAATTAGACAATAAAATTTATAACAATCATTATAAAATTATTCATAAACTAACTCGCTCTTCTATCGAAAATTTTTATGA
>JAANYP010005138.1:9422-20872 GCA_020465985.1 Centrapalus pauciflorus
TAACCTACTCAACCGGTAATAACCCTTTATTAGCCGGTTGTCTTCTTTATCCCCAAACCCACGTTATTCCCAAACCCACGTTCAACCGAAAAAGGCAGAGCTTCTTCGAAGTTCTTGCAGGCGTCGAAGGAGTAACAGCAACCCAGGAAGAAAAATGTCATCTTCATCGTTGATTAGAGCTGATTCTTATGAAGCATCGATACGTTGTGGTTGTGGTTGTTTTGTGAGAATGTATACTTCGTGGAGTAACAGCAACCCAGGAAGAAGATTCAATCGGTGCCCTAACTATAAGGTGAGATTAACTTTTGTAATTTATATGAAATTAACCCTAATTATTCTGTTTTTTGTTGTAGGATCGTTCTAAAACTTGCAACTATTTTGATTGGATTGACCCAAAACTACCTAACGAGTGGTATAGAACAACTATGACTGATTTGCACCTGGAATTTATGCGAATGAAGTCAGACAACAAGGAATTGCAGCATCAGAACCTTCATGATCTAGAAAATGAAATGGTTGAGTACAAGGATCAGCTGAAAAGAGCATTGGAAGAAATTTCAAGAAGTCGAGCAAGAAATGTAGTGTATTGTAGGTGTGTGTTAACACTGTTAGTAATAGTGTTGGTTTTGCTAATTTCATTGAGCAAGACTTGTAACTCAAATGTTGTAAAGGCATTGCCTAACTAAATTAGCTTATCTATGAATGACAAATTAATGATTAGCATCATTCATCAATTTATTCAGCTTTCAACATGTATCATAGTTGCAATGTTCAATAATATTTGTTCATTCATATAGATCTGCTGCTTGCACATATTGTGGGTTAATGTATCATAGTTACAAAATATACTGTGAAGACCACCCTTTACGGGGCAGTTCTCACTAGTCTAGGTCCCACATCATGCAATACGATATCAATCATACTAAGATAGGGTAATTAAGTTGCGGAATTATAAATTACAAATACAAACATATTAGAATTAAGTTTAATATAGATTACAATTTTCAAATTAAACTTATAAAGAGTATCATCTAATCTAATACATTACATCATAAAATCATATCAAGTCTACCCAAAACCACCACAATTGTCATCTTCCAATCAGTACCGAAGGGTTCGTTGAGTAGTAGTCTATGAAAGCTTCAAAACTTGGATCTTGAATGACCTAAGAACTAGGTCCAGCAGGTGACTTTCTTTTATCTCTTCCTGTAAAAATGTAAAGTAGCAACTGTAAGCAATGCTTAGTGAGTATATAGATTTTCAAATCAACATGCATGGTCAAGCGGATCTTTAGTCTAGCGTGATATGTCTTGGCTGCCGCTACAGCCCTCATGATTGAGATATAGGATTCATAGAATCGGATGATGTTCAGGCCACACTCACGCTTAAATCGTGGGGATCAGCCACATACTGGGCTAGCTACCAGTAAGTCAATATGGCGGAACATCGGAGGTCATTACCAAGTCCATAAGAACTGGTGAAGTAGCCAGGTCTAGAATAATAGACCATCAAGGCTAATCAAGCTGAATAAATCTATCAAGTGTCTGATCAGTAGTGAAAGCTTAAGTCATAGAAGTCATGATAGCAATGAATCATAAAGCAATATCTGAAGAAGTCTTAAATGCAATATGAAATGATAATCAAATAGCTATCATGATCCACTAGGCAACACCGAACCATGGTGTGCACAGGTCTCAATCCAGCTGATACAATGAATGTCAATAAATCTAACATCAACAATATATCTCAACCGGAAAGTCAACATGTTAAATCTGAATATCTATAACTCACTGATCTGGTCTTTGTCAAACAGATATAAAAATCTGCCACCTGAGTTATCTCAGGATTTTATCTTTGTCAATCTGTTCTCTGTCAAATCAAGGCCTTGACCCGCTTTTAGGTCTTTAAATCTTTGTAAGTATGTTCAGAATTTCTCTGAACCTGTCCAGAAGTATCATGTCAAATCATGTTAATATCGTATCATTATCATCATCTTTTTAGTCTTTTAAATCTCTAATTTCATCTGATTCTTGATAACTCATAAACTTTTATGTCCATTTTCATGGACATGTGTGACTTTTGTCATTTTTATATCATAATATCTCCTTTTAAAATTTTAACTAAACATTTATTGATTTTAATCTTTATAGATCATAATTTTGTTTTGACATCAGATCATATAAAAATGATCACTATTTATACATATATATATATATATATTCAAATTTGGTACCTATATATATATATATACTTTGGTACCTATATATATATAGACACACACATAAATAATTGGTACCTATATATATATATATATATATATATATATATATATATATATATATATATATATATATATATATACACACACACACACACATATATATATATATATATATATATATATATATATATATATATATATATATATATATATATATATATATATATTAAACATACATACATGCTTTATGCATGCACACACACACATTGAGATATACATATTTATGTATATATGTGTTGTTGGGAACAATTTCAATCTTTTCAACCCACACACATATGCATGCATGCTACCGAGAGACAAAAAGAGCCGAAACCAAAATTGGGTTTCGGTATTACTTGGGGTTTCGGTAATTCGAATGGTTTCGGTAGTCATATGTATAGTCTCGGTAGATTATGGTTTCTATATACATTATATATATGTTTCGGTACCTTAGGAGGGTTTCGGTACATTACCGAAACCTTAGAGGTTTCGGTATATGTTTCAGTATTCCAAAAGTTTCACTATATAACAAAGGTCTCGGTATATAAAAATGGTCTCGGTAGCTTTCATAGTTTCGGTATATATACCGAAACCTTTTAAGGTTTCGGTATCCTTCAACTTCATCATCTTAGGATCTCGGTATATATATTGGTATCGGTAGTGTGTTTACCGAAACCTCACAAGGTTTCGGTACTACTCATGAGGTTTCAGTAACACATATATATAGTCTCGGTGGGTTTCTGTAGTTGTTTCAAAAATACCGAAACGTTGGAATAAGTTCCTGTATTTACATGCAAACACACAATACTGCACTTTTCTATGATTTTATACTTCAAATTGTCATCAAACTCAATTAAACACATAATTTATAGTACTAAACTTTTGAAATCTTTATGATATATAAAAATCAATTTGATATACCTAGACCCACGGAATCGTAAGTTTCTATTTTGAAACCAAAAATACTTTAAACATCAAAATTACCTTATATCTTTCGAGTACTTTGTTGGTTGATGTTTGATTGTTGAATTTCTTGGCTTCAATTTCACTTTTGTTGTAGCTTTTCTTGATGGATTTGATGAAGGTTTGAAGGTGACGAAGAAGAAACCGTAGATATAGATAGAGAAGGCAGGAAGATTAATTTGGTGAAATGAGTACTAAAACTCATTTTTGAGTTTATATAATTGTTTAAGTATCTAGATTCTTATTTTGGGTACCAAACTTTGTTTTATCTCTTTCTTTTAGTATTTAGATTTTATAATTTAACATAATATATAATTTAACATAATTATATATTTCTCATTACTTTTAAATAAATTATATAACAGTTCAATTCCAATATTTTATTTGTGTGCCATAATTATAATTCGTGTCAAGTATCTTGCTATAATTTATAATATTTAACTTAATTAAATAAAATATTAATATTTAATTAAATTACAATAAAAATAATGTAATTAAAATTACATTATTTAAGTCAAACACAGAAATTAACAGTTCGGTTAAAAGCTAGGTTGTTACATAATGGGCTCCACCACGCACAAACTTCGTCCTCGAAGTTAGCTATGTTCGAACAGACTTGGATATGTAGCTTTCATGACATCTCTTGATTCCCAAGACTGATGCGAACCTTTGTGGTGTTTCCACTGGACGAGCACCATCTGTATTTCTTTATTCCGAAGCTTTTTGGTCTTCGAGTCCAGAATACGTTCTGGCTCTTCAACCACGCGAAGCTTCTCATCAATCTGCAAATTAACGTGTGGTATTTGAACTTCTCTTTCGTCTGCTAAGCTCTTTCTCAAGTGACTAATATGGAATACAGGATGTATTCCAGATAAGTCCGCTGGCAGTTCAAGACGATAAAATTGATTTCCTATCTTTTCCACAATCTTGAACGGACCGATGAATCTCGGAGCTAGCTTGTTTCTATTTATAAATCTCACCACATTCTTCATTGGGGATACTTTCAACATCACCCAATCGTTAACTGCAAAGCTTATTGATCTGTGTCGGTTATCATAATATGACTTCTGCCTGCTTTGAGCTTCCAGTATGTTTCTTCTAACAAGTTGAATCTTCTCATGAGTCAACTGTAGAAGGGCAGGTCCTGCTATTGGCGATTCACCTGTTTCGCGCCAACAGGTGGGAGTTCTGCACTTCCTTCCATATAAAGCTTCAAAAGGAGCCATCTTGATTGTAGAATGATAACTGTTGTTGTAAGAGAATTCGACCAACGGCAAGTGGTCATCCAGTTACCACCTAGATCAAGAACGCAGGCACGAAGCATATCTTCCAGAGTTAGGATAGTACGCTCACTCTGGCCATCTGCATTAGGATGATAAGCAGTACTCATAGAGATCCGAGTACCCATCCCGTTTTGTAGTGCTTGCCAGAATCTGGATGTGAAACGACTATCACGATCAGAAACGATAGATTTTGGCACACCGTGACGTGAAATAATTTCAGTGATGTATATTTGTGCTAATCTATCGAGGGAGTATGTTTCTTTCATCGGTATGAAGTGAGCTGACTTCGTTAATCGGTCCACGACTACCCAGATGGAGTCGTGTTGTCTTTTGGTTTTCGGCAGTTTCGTGACGAAGTCCATTGTTATATGCTCCCACTTCCACTCAGGAACTGGCAGTGGTTGCATATCCCCGAAGGGTTTCTGGTGTTCTGCCTTAACCATCTGACATATTCTGCAGCTTTCAACATATCGACCGATGTCTTTCTTCATTCCTGGCCACCAGTAATCGGCTTTTAGATCAAAATACATCTTTGAGCTGCCAGGATGAACAGATAATTTGGACTTGTGAGCTTCAGAAAGAAGAGTGCTGCGAATAGAACCATATTTAGGAATCCAGATTCGGTTTCCCTGGAGACAGTGAAGTCCCAAATGGTTCAGAGTTAGAAATTGTAATTGTCCTTTAAGATTTTCAGAACTGATATTCTCTTCTTTCAGTGCTTCAGCTTGAGAAACTCGGATGTCTTCAATAAGATCAGAAGAGAATACTACAGGAGTCAGAGCATAGCAGCACTTTTCCGGATAGACTTTCCTACTCAAAGCATCCGCGACAACATTAGCTTTGTCGGGATGATATAGGATCTCGCAATCATAGTCCTTAATAAGTTCCAAGGACCGACGCTGTTTCATATTTAGATCCTTTTTGAGTAAAGAGATGTTTGAGACTCTTGTGATCGGTGTAGAGCTGACACCGAGTCCCATAAAGATAATGTTGCCATATTTTCAGAGCAAAGGTAACTGCAGCCAACTCAAGATCATGAGTCGGTGCACTTTTCTCGTAGTCTTTTAATTGCCTTGAAGCGTAAGCAATTACTTTTCCCCTTTGCATAAGAACACATCCTAAGCCAGTACCAGATGCATCACTATAGACAACGAAATCATCATTGCCTTCTGGTAAAGCTAGGGACGGCGCTTGAATAAGCTTCTGTTTCAGAATGTCAAATGCCTCTTGCTGTTTATCGGACCAAACGAAAGGAGTATTCTTTCGTGTTAACATCGTTAGAGGTACAGCAATCTTCGAGAAATCCTTTATGAATCGCCGATAATAACCGGCCAATCCAAGGAAACTTCGGATTTCTAAGGCATTGCGAGGCGTTTGCCATTTCTGAACGGCCTCGACTTTAGAAGGATCAACGGAAATCCCTTCGCCAGAAACAACATGGCCAAGGAACTGAATCTATAAGAATCAAAGTAGAAATTCAAGTTCTGTTGTAAATTAAAGAATACTTCGGAAATAGCTCAAGACATATATAATAGAAATTATACCTGTCTAAGCCAAAATTCGCACTTAGAGAATTTTGCGTAGAGTCTTTCTTTTCTTAATAACTCTAGCAATTGCCGCAGATGAATAGAATGATCAGCCTCCATTTTGGAGTAAATCAGAATATCGTCTATGAACACGATAACTGATTTATCCAACATAGGTCTGCACACACGATTCATGAGATCCATGAACGCCGCTGGTGCATTTGTCAAGCCAAACGGCATCACGAGAAATTCGTAATGATCGTATCTTGTACGGAAGGCTGTCTTTAGAACATCCTCTTCTTTAACTTTCAACTGATGATATCCAGAACGAAGAACTATTTTCGAAAAGTAGCTGGCTCCTTGTAGCTGATCAAACAGATCATCGATTCTGGGCAGAGGATACTTGTTCTTTATAGTAACCTTGTTCAACTCGCGGTGATCAATGCACATTCGAAAAGTTCCGTCTTTCTTCTTAACGAATAAGACAGGTGCACCCCACGGAGATGAACTCGGTCGGATAAAACCCTTCTCTAACAGCTCTTGCAACTGCTTTGATATTTCCTGCATTTCTGCAGGTGCAAGTCTGTAAGGAGCTTTTGCAATAGGAGCCGCACCAGGAACCAAGTCAATACTGAACTCGACTTGACATTCCGATGGCACTCCGGAAATGTCGTCAGGAAAAACGTCTGGGAACTCGCAGACAATCGGAATATCAGACAGAGATTTCTTTTCAGAGTTGGATTCAGATAGAGCATAGCACAGATAGGATTCATGACCCTTAGATACATATTTATGAGCTTTCTCTATAGAAATAAAGCAGTGAGCACCTTTACGCTTCTCGCCTTTGATCTCCAATACTCGGCCGTTTGAAGACTTGATTCTGATGATTCGCCGATTGCAGATGATTGTAGCCTCGTTATTTGTTAACCAGTCCATGCCAATAATGACATCGAACTCTTTCAACGGAATCGGGATAAGGTCAAGGTTGAACACGATATTATCAACAAGCAGAGTACAGTTACGGAAAACAGAATCAGCCATAACATAATTGTTACTGGTTGTCTCAATGTCAAGTACTACAGGAAGCTTCGATGGAAATTTGCATAATCTTTGTGCGAAAGAAGTTGATATGAAGGAACGACTAGCACCGGAATTGAATAGTACTCGAGCAGGAATGGATTTAAGTAAAAACATACCCGTAACTACATCAGGGGTTTCCTTTGCTTCTTCTGCCGTTATCTGAAACGCACGTGTCCTTGCTGTCGGAGTTGCAGCAGAACTTTTCACTGTAGAACCTCCCGCTGATGATTGTGACTGATATCGTTGCCCGCTGCGACACTGATACATGAAATGTCCTCTTTTCCCGCATTTAGCACATCCACGTCCTTGCTGTGGGCACTCTTCACTGCTATGACCAATTCGGTTACACGCAAAACAAGTAACATCATCAGGGCTACACAGCCCCATGTGTGACTTTCTACATCGCTTGCAGAATCGTGGCTCGTTTGTCAATGAGTAGGCTTGCGCTTTCGGTTGGGATTGTTGAGATTGCTGGGTCTGAGATTTGTTTGGCCTGAAGAATCTGCCGAATCTCTGCTTCTTCGGAGGAGACGGATTCGTCGGGTTAGTTGTTGGGGCGTAAAGTTGATCACCATACTCTAAGTACCCTCGCTCGATCTGTCTAGCTGCTTCAACCATCTCTAGATAAGAATTATACTTTATCGCGCTCATTGGGTGTCGATATCTCGGATTAAGCCCTCCACGAAATCTATTCGTCTTTCTCTCTTCAGTAGCTACCTGATACGAGGAATAACCGCATAATCGTGAGAATTCGTGTTCGTATTCGTCAACTGTCTTGGTTCCCTGAGTCAGCTGCATTAGTTGAACTTCCATTTTGTCTCGCTGATCGACTGGACAGTATTTTACGTTGAACATATCCAGGAATTGTTCCCACTCGAGAGTTTGGATGACTTCTTCTCCATAGATACTCCTCTGAGTCTTCCACCATGCACGGGCAGCTCCAACAAATAACGCAGACGCATAACTCACCTTCTTTGAATCTAAACAGTCAGAAATCCTGAAGATTTCTTCGCTATGGCTGATCCAATCCATCGCCTGAATTGGATTTACTGTACCCTCAAAGTTCAGGGCACCGCTCGCTTTAAAATCCTTAAACTTGCAGCCTTTTGGCTGAGCAATTTGAGTTTCGGGATTTGAGTTATCAGAATCAGATTCATTAGTCTGGACTTGCTTTTCTTTTCTTTTATTCTTTTTTTCTTCACGTCTTTTAGCTTCGGCCTCATCTCTGGCCTGAAACTGTTCTTGCATTGTCTTATTTTGTTATTCAGAATGTTGGGCTAAAAGTTGTTGCATCATTTCAAACATCTGTTGTGGGGTCATGTTGCTCGGAATGTCACCTGATCTTGATCCTGACATCTTAATTGAAAATTAAAATCAATTAACTATCAGTTTATAGACTTAGATCTATGTACCCTTTTTTCCCATCCTAATAGTCTGTACATCCTATCTCAGTTCAAACCACCTAAATGATTGATACATATGTATTGCTTCAGTTTGAGACCAAGTATACTCACGTAATACTTGATTCACTCAAACTAGTGCTCTGATACCATCCTGTGAAGACCACCCTTTACGGGGCAGTTCTCACTAGTCTAGGTCCCACATCATGCAATACGATATCAATCATACTAAGATAGGGTAATTAAGTTGCGGAATTATAAATTACAAATACAAACATATTAGAATTAAGTTTAATATAGATTACAATTTTCAAATTAAACTTATAAAGGGTACCATCTAATCTAATACATTACATCATAAAATCATATCAAGTCTACCCAAAACCACCACAATTGTCATCTTCCAATCAGTACCGAAGGGTTCGTTGAGTAGTGGTCTATGAAAGCTTCAAAACTTGGATCTTGAATGACCTAAGAACTAGGTCCAGCAGGTGACTTTCCTTTATCTCTTCCTGTAAAAATTATAAAGTAGCAACTGTAAGCAATGCTTAGTGAGTATATAGATTTTCAAATCAACATGCATGGTCAAGCGGATCTTTAGTCTAGCGTGATATGTCTTGGCTGCCGCTACAGCCCTCATGATTGAGATATAGAATTCATAGAATCGGATGATGTTCAGGCCACACTCACGCTTAAATCGTGGGGATCAGCCACATACTGGGCTAGCTACCAGTAAGTCAATATGGCGGAACATCGGAGGTCATTGCCAAGTCCATAAGAACTGGTGAAGTAGCCAGGTCTAGAATAATAGACCATCAAGGCTAATCAAGCTGAATAAATCTATCAAGTGTCTGATCAATAGTGAAAGCTTAAGTCATAGAAGTCATGATAGCAATGAATCATAAAGCAATATCTGAAGAAGTCTTAAATGCAATATGAAATGATAATCAAATAGATATCATGATCCACTGGGCAACACCAAACCATGGTGTGCACATGTCTCAATCCAGCTGAAACAATGAATGTCAATAAATCTAACATCAACAATATATCTCAACCGGAAAGTCAACATGTCAAATTTGAATATCTATAACTCACTGATCTGGTCTTTGTCAAACAGATTTAAAAATCTGCCACCTGAGTTATCTCAGGATTTTATCTTTGTCAATCTGTTTTCTGTCAAATCAAGTCTTTGACCCGCTTTTAAGTCTTTAAATCTTTGTAAGTATGTTCAGAATTTCACTGAACCTGTCCAGAAGTATCATGTCAAATCATGTTAATATCGTATCATTATCATCATCTTTTTAGTCTTTAAAATCTCTAATTTCATCCGATTCTTGATAACTCATAAACTTTTATGTCCATTTTCATGGACATGTGTGACTTTTGTCATATTTATATCATAATATCTCCTTTTAAAATTTTAACTAAAGATTTATTGATTTTAATCTTTATAAATCCTAATTTTGTTTTGACATCAGATTATATAAAAATGATCACTATTTATACATACATATATATATATATATATTCAAGTTTGGTACCTATATATATATACATATATTGTTGTTTATGGGTTATACCTATATATATATATATATATATATATATATATATATATATATATATATATATATATATATATATATATATATATATATATATATATATATATATATATATATATATATATATATATATATTAAACATACATACATGCTTTATGCATGCACACACACACATTGAGATATACATATTTATGTGTATATGTGTTGTTGGGAACTATTTCAATCTTTTCAACCCACACACATATGCATGCATGCTACCGAGAGACAAAAAGAGCCGAAACCAAAATTGGGTTTCAGTATTACTTGGGGTTTCGGTAATTCGAATGGTTTCGGTAGTCATATGTATAGTCTCGGTAGATTATGGTTTCTATATATATTATATATATGTTTCGGTACCTTAGGAGGGTTTCGGTACACTACCGAAACCTTAGAGGTTTCGGTATATGTTTCAGTATTCCAAAAGTTTCAGTATATAACAAAGGTCTCGGTATATAAAAATGGTCTCGGTAGCTTTCATAGTTTCGGTATATATATACCGAAACCTTTTAAGGTTTCGGTATCCTTCAACTTCATCATCTTAGGGTCTCGGTATATATATTGGTATCGGTAGTGTGTTTACCGAAACCTCACAAGGTTTCGGTACTACTCATGAGGTTTCAGTAACACATATATATAGTCTCGGTGGGTTTCTGTAGTTGTTTCAAAAATACCGAAACGTTGGAATAAGTTCCAGTATTTACATGCAAACACACAATACTGCACTTTTCTATGATTTTATACTTCAAATTGTCATCAAACTTAATTAAACACATAATTTATAGTACTAAACTTGTGAAATCTTTATGATATAAAAATCAATTTTGATATACCTAGACCCACGGAATCGTAAGTTTCTATTTTGAAACCAAAATACTTTAAACATCAAAATTACCTAATATCTTTCGAGTTCTTTGTTGTTTGATGTTTGATTGTTGAATTTCTTGGCTTCAATTTCACTTTTGTTGTAGCTTTTCTTGATGGATTTGATGAAGGTTTGAAGGTGACGAAGAAGAAACCGTAGATATAGATAGAGAAGGCAGGAAGATCAATTTGGTGAAATGAGTACTAAACTCATTTTTGAGTTTATATAATTGTTTAAGTATCTAGATTCTTATTTTGGGTACCAAACTTTGTTTTATCTCTTTCTTTTAGTATTTAGATATTATAATTTAACATAATTATATATTTCTCATTACTTTTAAATATATTATATAACAGTTCAATTCCAATATTTTATTTGTGTGCCATAATTATAATTCGTGTCAAGTATCTTGCTATAATTTATAATATTTAACTTAATTAAATAATTTCAATATTTAATTAAATTACAA
>JAANYP010005139.1:0-38294 GCA_020465985.1 Centrapalus pauciflorus
GTATATAAGCTGTCATTTGCTCTCTCTGTAACACAATGTATTCGCGTTCCAGTTACATAATCGATATATAGTCACACAACGTAAAGTTAATATACACATTTATGTAATATTTACCACTTACATTTTTATCAATCAGGTATATAATCAATCTGTCATTTTCATCATCTTTCTACACAAACTCTACACCGAACAATGGTGATATTCCAACATGCACGAGGATGAGTGAATGATGAAAAAACATCTACGTCCAAATACCATCCATTAGCTACATAAAAAATGTTAACGAAAACTGTTGACGTTAAGAACTACGGGATTGCATCATATTTAATAAATGATGATCGTATACTATAAAGATTATAGTCAATTCAACAAATACAATTAACATTAAGGTGATTATACTGGAACTTCCTACTACACGGCAACATTAATTAATTCATGTGTACAATAAGATGATGTAACACGGAATTGTGACATTAATATACACAACCCAGATATAAAAATATAATCAAGAACATAAAAAACAATATATTACATACATTAATTTTTTTTACAAGTCAACCAATGGGCAATGGGGTTAAAAAGGATAAAGAAACATACGTTAAATATAATGTAAGTAGTTGTCATACATGACAACTTGCAATTTAAAAAATCTAAACAAATGACAACATGAATAACAGTTTCACATTGTGTGTGAAGAAAAGTTAATAACCATTTACAAATTAATTAGCTTTTACTAACTAATTTATACGGTATAGATATAGTTGGAGCTAAGTTGGATATGCATTTTATATGTTTTAATATTCATTGTAAAATACAGAT
This sequence comes from Centrapalus pauciflorus, assembly GCA_020465985.1. Lineage (NCBI taxonomy): Eukaryota > Viridiplantae > Streptophyta > Magnoliopsida > Asterales > Asteraceae > Centrapalus > Centrapalus pauciflorus. The sequence continues at coordinate 820 of JAANYP010005139.1, forward strand.
TTTTTTTTTGATTTAGCAATTAAACTATTTTTTGCCCCGATTTAGCCACTGAAAATTGTCCCGATTTAGCAATTAATCCATCATATTTTGTACCGATTTAGCCATTAGTTTTATTTATTTTCTCCAAATTAAAGTTTAGTGGCTAAATCAGGACAACAAATAGTTTAGTGGCTAAATGAGACAAATTTAAAATTTAAATGGTCCAAATGATACTTAACTTATATTTTAATAAGCATCTTGTTTTTTAGTTACATATAATGAATTGTACCATTTATAATAAAATGTAAGAATGTGTACTAATATAAAAAAATAAATAAGTTGATAAAAAAATATGTACTTAATTATAAAATTAATGTATATTTGTATAGCAACGATGTAATAACATATGTTGGGTGGGCCGGGTTGACAACACAAATCATTGTGAACAATCAGATATATGACATATGTAAGTAAACACGTGGGTCTCAAACGGGTACGGATCCAAAACAGTAACCCATCTCGCTTTTATAGTACCCTTTGTATGCATATGACCTAACCCATTCCTCTTTTGCAGCCGCCAAAACCCTAGCTCCGCTTGAGGTGTCATACCCTTGTTAATGGCGTCAATGGCTAGTGGTGACCAAAACCAACATATGGTCTAGGCGGTATGTAAAACAATGTAATATTTTACATCGATGCTGCAATGACGCCGCTAACACCCGATGTCTAGCCGACGACTGACGATCCATGGCTTGTCGGCGATGATGACATCGACGAGTCAATGACATAACCGCCGTATGTTTACATACGGTGGTACCACATCGATGATGATGACATCGAGTGTCTGTTGATGCCAATGTTGCCATCGCTTGTGTTTTGTCACCACCATTTTTTGGAATAGAAATCATTTATTTGCCATAAAAACTTTCAGATTCTATTGCTGGTTGCATATCTAAAGGATGTCGTATAGCCTGATGAGTAAATTTTTTATCATCTAACATGCATATGGACATATGGTGTAGTTATTATGCCAATGGGTTAGTACATCGACTTCGACACCAGTGTTTATAGATCCGACATTTTTTATGTTTTAATATTTAAAGTTTTCCTAAACTCATTGTTTGCCGGAGGCATTATTACAGCCAAGGATGGACAAGGAACGTAGGGATTTTTAAGCAGCCATTTGTATATTAGATGATTTACAAATATTGGGCACATATCAGCCACTATTTTTAAATGTTTTACATATATATGTTGCAATCGACAATGATCAATACATAACCATACAATGGAAGACATCACAGATGCCTATCATCTGATAAGTTGTTGGCGACGTAATGTGTATTTGAAGACATAATCCGTACATGTATATTGAAATAATGGCATGTACGAAGAATAAATTAAGTGTTAATTAAGTTTAAATCCACAATCATTGGTTTTTTACAATGAAGTTACAGATGTCTTGCATATTTTGATGACTAAAATTGATTAGATATCTGTATTTCTTATTACCTTACATTTGATTTGTATTATCAGAATTGTGGGTTTTAACTTGTTATCCTTATTTTAGATACATAGTTATCCTAAATCTATTGTTTCTGCAATATGTGTGTTTATTTTTTGATATAAAGATATTTAGATACACAATTATCATATAAATTAAAGAATAATTTTATATGGTTTTCATTTTTCTACAACCCATAGTTTTTTAATGTATAATTAAAATCGTGTTTGTATTTTCAAATCTAGGGATGTGGTTGTTGATCAATCAAAGAAACAATAACATTATTATTTTAATCTATTTTCATGATTATAAACATAAAAAAAACCATTTATATCGTATTTTCTTTTTATAAATCAGATTTTTTTGGCAACCTATTTCAGCTAATAAAATGGTTTGTAACTTTGCCACAGATAACATACACGTTAAAAATAGTTTCAAATACTTGCTAACAATACACGTTTTTTAATTGCTGGCTGTACATTTGATTTAACTACATTGTTATGATAATTTTTTATATATTTAAAATTGGTTATATGTTTTAATTTAAATAACGCAATTAATAATGTCTTTGTATTATAATATCTGTAATCGTTGTCATCAGTGGACACGACCATCTGCAGACGAATAAATACCATGCAGATTTATGGTGTTACGTAAGTTTCTGCTATATCTCCTAATTTTTTGTTTTATATGGTTTTTTTTATTATCTAAAATGTTGATATAATATGGGGCTTTAATTGTACAGAAATCTATACATGTTTGTACATGACATGCTACATTTACATTCTTTCTTAAAATCATATTGATGTTTTTAAAGTGACTGATATTCATTTAAATACATAGTAGAATGACATTAATATTACATCATAAAACATTTATTTTCCTATATGACCAATCAATATGACATAAAGCTAACATAGCATTACTAATAATTAATATTATTGTACTTGCTAAAGCAAAGAAAGTGTAACATGATACCGATTAAATGTCAAATTTTTGTGAAAATAACCAAACTGATGTTCATATAAAACTCAAAATAACATAGATTTCAATTTTTTGACAAACACAGTTAATAGAAAACATGGTAGACAGTCAACTTAATCAACGAAACCAACATTTTGGAGGATGCAACAGTATTTCAAATACAAAATAAAATGTATTGGATAGAAAATACAAAACGGTTACTGGTGAAAGTAGTTTTTTATTGGAGTTATCTTTACGTACTCTGGTTGAAGCTTTAATTTCTGGTGATGGTTCACTTTTCATCTTTTTGGATGTTTTTGCTGGAAACGAATGAAAAGAATTAATCAATAGAACAATATGAAAAAAATATTTAATTAGTTTTGTTTTGTTTGTATGATGAAATGAAAAATACCAACTGTTACATTGATTTCGTTTTCTTTTCCATGTTGGATTGCACATGTAAGACCTCCATGTAAGTTGTAACATTATCAAAACTAACTTTTGCTGTGATCGAGACATACGAATATAATGAAATAAAATAAACATTTTGATTCTTTTACCTTGTGGACCATTATTGTTGAACGAAGCAGCAACCCTCATTGTTTAAAATGATTTCGTATGAAGAACTATGGGGGTTTTATATATTTGCTCATTAAAAAGACCTTAAATAGAGAGGTTGTAAATGGTGGGGATTATGGAGGCAAAATGAAACCAACAGTAGTTATATGAAATGAAACTAGTTGTATGAAATGAAACTGACAAGAGTTATATGGGTGAAGGAACGAACTGCCAATCCTGAATCACATGGTTGTACAATATGCAATAACAGAAGTAAACCAATTAACACCGACATGATTAAAAGTTGAGAGATCTGACGGTTTATATTGAAAGAGAGGATTACATTCTCTCTCCTTCTTGGGTAATATATAGGGGGAAATATAATAGTTTTGATAGTCGTACAATGCGACCGAATAAATGATTTTAGAAGAAACAGAAACATATCAACGGTATTATATATAGATATGATTGACTTTATTGGATTTTTGAAATTAAATAATACATGAAAAGAATATACAACCTACCATCATAACAATATTCAATATATATGTTTAAGTACGATATTAATAATATCATTCAGAAAAATAATATGTATATATTCTAATATCATAAAATATAACTTGATTTTAAAACTTATAAAAGTTTAAAAAATAAAATCAAATGTGAATTCAACTTATCTATTTTATTCTATTAAAAGAGTAAATAGATTCCACATGTAACTTAAATAGACCGCCACTTTACGCAACCTTCTTTCGACACGTGTTAAAATAAATTAAATAATTAAATAATTATATAGAATTATCTATCTATTTTATAGGAACTTTGTTGCAGGTTATATGTATCCATTTCAAGAGTTAATATTAATAATTCAAATTGTTTTATAAATTTATAGGGATTCTATTGATTCTGTCATATCTGTTACAAAATTGAGTTCGTCATTAAAATTCTTATCTTAATTTATTCCTCTCATGTGATTAAAATCCACACCGTTTTGTATATTTTGTTCATCTCATTTATTATAATTTTTTATATGTTTAAATATTTAAATTAATAAAATCAGCCCGTGTGGTACACGAGTTGCAAAACTAGTATTCAATTATATTATCAATTACTAGTATAATGATGGCCGGTATATAAACATAATTATTAATAATCTTATTAGATAATTTTGTGAAACATATATATATATATATATATATATATATATATATATATATATATATATATATATATATATATATATATATATATATATATATATATATATATATATATATATATATATATATATATAGAGGATTGAGTTCACATGAAAACCCTTCATTACCGTGAGAACCACTCTAAAATTTGTGCATCCACCGTATAAAATTGTGCATTTGATACCAAATTTAAATGTTTTCGATATATTTATGCATTTCATGTAAAAATTTACGCATCTCATGCTATAATTTATCCATTTTATGTACGAATTGTGCATTTAAGAAAATTTGTGCATTTGATGTTCAAATTTGTGCATTTAGTTTATAATTTAATAAATATAAATTTTGAATATAATTTTAATGTTAGATTATTGATATTGTCTTATTTATTCAATAATATCATTCTTTTTATATGCTTAGATATATAAGTTTTGATGCTAAAAGTTCATTTTCTTGTCTTTTTTTTATTTGCAGGTTTAATTGGGTACAAGACAAGAAAATAAGATGATTATGTGGGCTTAAAGTGAAAAATATGAGAACATGCAAGCAGGTCCAAAGAAAGTTCAAGATTTGAGTCTCTCCAAGTCCAGTACCCAACGGGCCCAAAATCCATATAATAATTTAGGGTTTTGGAGAGATTTAATTTTTTTAATTTATATTTAAGAGAGCCGCAGGAGGGAGGAGGGCATTACAGATTATTATTTTGGTTCCTATTTGTTTTGGGGGTTGGCGGCACAGAGGAAGAAAAAAGAACAACATTCAAGTTGGAGATTTTTATACTTATATTTTTTTCTTCTGTGGGTAGCGACAAGGCACAAAGAAAAGAAAAGAAACACCAATTAATTGTTTGGATTTGTTTTGTTTTTTTTTCCCTACTAGTGGCGGCACAGAGGAAGAGGAACCACAATCAACATTTAATTTATTTTTGGTTTTTTTTTTCTCTACTGTGGGTGGCGCAAACAAGACACAACATCTATTTTGTTTATTTGCTTTATTGGTGAGTTCATGCGCAGAAGGGATAAGTAAGGTTTGTTTTTTTTTTTTTTTTGTTTTTTTTTTTGAAGAGTAATGGTGTTTAGTTTTATTGTCATATATTATTGTTGGTTTTTAATTTTAATTATGGGCTAAGTTTATTGTATTTGTCATTGATGAACGAACCCTAGATTTAGGTTTAGTTTTTATTATTGATTGAGTTTTGTTTATGCCTAGTCGTGAACCGTGAGTTATTTATTTTAATAATTATTGAGTAGTTTACTATTACATTGTGTCATGTTCTGAAATTATGACTTGCACGTGTAATTAGTTTTATCTTATCGTTTGCTTGTTCTGAAATTATGACGGTTGCATGCGGTTAGGGTAATCAATTATTCTGAAATTATGATAGTTGAAACTGCTTCTTTAATAACCCAGATAAAACTTTGAGTTCAATTCACCAATAACGAAAGTTAGCGTGTTTTGAATAGATTAGGTTATAATCGGATTAGTAGGGTTGATGGTCTATGTTAGCTCAAAATTTCTTAAAAACTATATCAATCAATTGCACTTTTAAACGAACCAAATTTAGGGGGAGTGATTCAATGATAAATACATTTTATTTATTTGATTCTATTCTCATAGTTTGTTATTTCATAGTCGTTTTAAATTTTCGTTAGTTACTATTAATTGTCATTTTAGTTTGAGTAATTTTGTTTACTTTGCCGTGTCAACGGTATCCAAAAATCCAAAAAACAAAACCCCCTTTTTACTCGTTTGCATTTTATCCATTTTATTTTTTGCTAGAATAATTTTAGTTGGTATAAATTGCATTTTCCGTTCCCTGTGGAGACGATCCTGGTCTTACCAGTTTATTGCTATACGATCGGGTACACTTGCCCGAGAGTTTATCGGTCGATTTGGTCAGATTAGAGTTTATAAATTTAAGACTGATATTTCCGTATCAAGTTTTTGGCGCCGTTGCCGGGGAACGGTTCCCAATTTTACTACTTAGAATTCTTCTAGCATTTTCCTTTTAATCTTAATTTTATTTTTAAATTTTATTTTTAGTTTAGTTTTTAGTTTTATTTTACTCATTAAGTTTACTTTATTTTCTTTATAGGTTATTTAGTTTTCTTAGATTTATTTTATTTTATTTAGTTAGTTCTATAATTCTACTTTTTCTTAGTTTAGTTAGTGCATGACCCGTAGATCATCGTCTCAACTCTTAGAACCGTTTCAAGAGCCTGAACGAGAATTCCACCGTCGACTTCGTCAACGTCAACCACCACCAATCACGGAAGATCCTCACTTGGAGTCTGAATCTGAGGAGGAACCAATGGCTAATGAAGATGATACCCCAATGTGGACAGCCCGCGAGAGTGCACCACCAGCTCCACAGTCTGCTATCCGAGTCCCTGTTGCTGCTAATGAAGAAAGATTCGAAATCAAAGGGCAGTTCGTCAGCATGGCTCGGGAATTGAATTTTGATGGGAGGTTAAAGCATGACCCTAACCGACATATTCAGTCATTCCTATCTATCTGTGATTTATTCAGAGCTAATTCTGATGCCGCGAGACTTAGAGTTTTTCCGTTCACCCTGATTGGGGAAGCTCAAGAGTGGTTAGAATCTTTGGAGCCAACCTCTATCACGACCTGGGCAGACATGAATAACTTGTTCATTAACCACTTCTTCCCTCCGGCTAAGGAAGAAAGAATGATAGCTGAGATTTCAAACTTTTCCCAAAAAGTTGGGGAATCTTTTGTTGATTCATGGACACGATTCAAGAAGATGTTACGCGAGTGTCCAAATCACGAGCTTAATAAGAGAAAGCAGGTCGAGACGTTCTACAGGGGTATGGATGAAGAGATTAAGGAGCGGATCGACTCAGCATGCGGCGGTATCTTTCAATATAAGACTCCGAGGGAAGCCTTTAAGCTTTTAGAAGACATATCTTAGTTAAGCAGGGATGGAGTGTCGAGAAGAAATCGGGCAGAAAGACGATAGCTGCAATAGAGGATGACGGGGGTAGTGATACTGTAGCATCGCTTGCTAACAATCAAAAGTCATTGGAGCGTAAAGTTGATAAGCTGATCCAAAGTATTCACGCTATGCAGGTAGGGTGTGAAACTTGTGGAGGATCTCACCTGACGAAAGACTGCGAGGATCGGCCGATGATCCAGACACAGAGCGTTAACTTCATGAACCAGAGGCCGGGAAATAACTACCAGGGAAATAACTACCAGGGGAATAATTCAAATTACCAGGGAAACAACCGAGGAAATTTCCAAAGACAGAACCCACCGGGGTTCTATCGCTTTAACCAGGGAAACACCAACCCGAATCCTCAGCCTCCGGTACAGATCACTCAGCCAGCAGCTGGAACAAGCAGCAACATAGAAGATATATTGAAGAGTTTCATGCTGACTGTGCAACAGAATCAAGTGAATAACGAGCAAGTTCAAAGGAATCAGCAAGCATCGATCCAGAATATTGAGCGCGACTTAGGTAGATTAGCTGAGGTCGTATCAGGACGTCAAAGTGGGTCACTACCAAGCAATACCCAAAAGAACCCCAACGTGAATCAGAATCACAATGAGCATGTTAAGGCGATTACCACTCGCTCAGGTAAGGTAGTCGGAGTTATGGATCCATCACATTCTGACAACTCTGTTATTGTGCAGGATTGGACTTCAGATGACGAGGATAACACGGAGAGACCTAGCCAAACGGAAACACCTACAGTTGATTCAGTGGAGAAGGAGACGCCACCACCGGTCGCTAAGTCATCAAAGCCAAAGCCAGCGCCTCTGAGGGATTACCAGCCAAAAATCCCTTATCCTAATCGTCTACGGAAAGAGCGCATGAAAGAGCAGTATGGTAAGTTTGTTGACTTATTGAAGCAAATTAGGATTAACGTGCCTCTTGTTGATGTCATTACAGGTATGCCTAACTATGGGAAGTTTCTGAAGGATCTAGTGTCGAATAGGAAGAAGTTGGAGGACGCGACCACATTGCCACTCGGTGAGCAGTGTTCAACCATTCTACAGACGAAGGACATGCCTCCTAAGCTTGGAGATCCAGGGAGTTTCATTATCCCTTGCTTTCTTGGTTCTGATACTGTATGTAATGCATTAGCTGATCTAGGTGCTAGCATTAATCTCATGCCACTCACCTTATACTCTAAGCTAGACCTAGGCGAACTTAAGCAGACCAGGATGTGCCTTCAGCTTGCAGACCGTAGCTTTAAATATCCTTTAGGCATAGCGGAGAATGTCCCAGTTAAGGTAGATAGGTTTGTCTTTCCTGCTGATTTTGTCATCCTAGAAATGAAAGAAGATAGTCAGATTCCACTCATTCTAGGACGACCATTCCTTAACACTGCTGACGCCATAGTTCATGTATCTAAAAGACAACTCAATCTAGGCATTGCTGATGACAGAGTCACATTCCCCATAGACAAGGCAATGACACACGCACACACGGCAGATGATTCGTGTTTCTCTATTGATGTTATAGATGATTGCCTGGATTCTGAGCTGGACCAGCTTCTGACCTTGATGAGTAATGAGGCGTGCACGATTGATCCAGATGTGGTAATGCAAAATCTCGAAGATCTCCTATGTGCAGACGTTGTTGACGCCCAAGAGACCGATGGAGAAGTCGAGCCACTCGTAGTTAACGAGAAGATCCGTATTAAGACATCTCTTGAAGAGCCACCTACTCTTGAGCTTAAACCTCTTCCCGATCATCTTGAGTATGTTTTCTTACAGGGAGAGTCTTCTCTCCCTGTCATCATTTCGTCTGCTCTCTCCCCTGATGAGAAAGGCAGATTGATTCATCTTCTCAAAGCCCATAAGCGGGCAATCGCCTGGAAGACTGCTGACATTCCAGGGATCGTTCCTTCCTACTGCACGCATAAGATTCTCATGGAGGATAACTATAAGTCATGTGTGCAGAGACAGAGGCGGCTGAACCCTAATATGACCGAAGTAGTCAAGAAGGAGGTCATCAAACTCCTCGATGCTGGGATTATATACCCTATTTCTGACAGCCCATGGGTCAGCCCTGTTCAGGTGGTTCCTAAAAAGGGAGGCACCACTGTTGTTCGAAACGAGAAAGACGAACTCGTCCCTACTCGCGTGGTCACTGGATGGAGGGTATGCATAGATTATCGGAAACTTAATGATGCTACCCGAAAGGACCACTTTCCTCTTCCCTTCATTGACCAGATGTTAGAGAGACTAGCAGGGAACGAGTTCTACTGCTTCCTTGATGGTTTCTCTGGCTACTTTCAGATTCCTATCGACCCAAAGGATCAGGAGAAGACCACCTTCACCTGTCCTTTCGGGACTTTTGCTTACAGGCGGATGCCTTTTGGTCTCTGCAACGCTCCTGCCACTTTCCAGCGTTGTATGACAGCCATCTTCCATGACATGATCGAGGATTGCATGGAGGTTTTCATGGACGACTTTTCAGTATTCGGCAATTCCTTCGATTCATGTCTCTTGAATCTTGAGCGTATCCTGACTAGATGCGAGGAGTCTCACCTTGTGTTGAATTGGGAAAAATGCCACTTTATGGTTCGAGAAGGCATAGTTCTCGGCCATAAGATCTCAAGTGTGGGAATGGAGGTCGATAAATCGAAAGTTGACGTAATTTCCAAACTCCCTCCACCCACGAATGTCAAAGCGGTTCGTAGCTTTTTGGGTCATGCCGGGTTCTATAGGCGCTTTATCAAAGATTTTTCAAAGATCGCCCGGCCTCTCACCCAAGTTCTCGAGAAAGACGTGCCATTCGTATTCTCATCCGAGTGTGTGAAGGCACATGATCTTCTGAAGCATCATCTGACACATGCGCCAATCATGATACCACCAGATTGGTCCTCTCCATTCGAACTCATGTGTGATGCTAGCGATTACGCGCTTGGAGCTGTCCTGGGCCAAAGAAAGAATAATCATTTTCAGCCTATCTACTATGCGAGTCGCACTCTGACTACGGCCCAGGGACATTACACTACCACCGAAAAAGAGCTTCTAGCGGTAGTTTTTGCATTCGATAAGTTTCGTCAGTACTTGGTACTCTCAAAGACCATAGTCTACACTGACCATTCTGCCCTCAAATATCTATATGCCAAGCAAGATGCAAAGCCGAGACTAATTCGTTGGATTCTACTCTTACAGGAATTCGACATTGAGATCCGGGACAAAAAGGGGGCAGAAAACCTAGCTGCTGATCATCTTTCTCGACTCGAGAACCCAAATCTCGAGGAGCTTAATGAGTCCACCATCAAGGACACATTCCCTGATGAATTCTTACAGATGATCGAGTCCGGTGAGGACGATGACCCTTGGTTTTCTAGCATAGCAAACTACCTTGCAGCAGGTATCATAGAAAAAGGGTTGACATACCAGCAGAAGCGAAAGCTTTTGAGTGATTCTAAGTTCTATCATTGGTATCCACCCTATCTCTTCCGTTTAGGTGCCGACTATGTTATGCGACGTTGCGTGTCTGGTACTGATGCCAGACAAATTTTGAATGAATGTCACCAAGGACCAACCGGAGGACACTTTGGGCCAAACTACACTGCGAAAAAGGTCTTAGATTGTGGTTTCTATTGGCCCACTCTCTTCAAAGATGCTCATTCCATGGTAAAGACCTGTGATGCTTGTCAGCGTGCAGGTAATATCTCGAAAAGGGATGAGATGCCCCAACAAGGAATTCAAATTTGCGAGATCTTTGATGTATGGGGCATCGACTTCATGGGTCCTTTCCCGACATCCCGTAACAACAAATACATACTCGTGGCTGTAGATTATCTTTCGAAATGGGCTGAGGCAAAAGCTCTCCCAACCAATGATGCCCGAGTAGTTGTGAATTTCCTTAAAAGCCTATTCTCTCGATTCGGTTGTCCTAAGGCGCTGATTAGTGATCGCGGATCACATTTTTGTAATCAGCAGTTGGAGAAAGTCCTGAAACGTTATGGAGTGAATCACAGATTCTCGACGCCATATCACCCGCAAACGAGTGGACAAGTCGAGAACACGAATAGAGGACTTAAACGTATTCTCGAGCGCACTATTGGCTTCAACCCCAAACTGTGGTCCGACAAGCTTGATGACGCGTTGTGGGCATTCCGTACTGCCTACAAAACTCCTACTGGCACGACGCCATTTCGCATGGTTTATGGCAAAGCATGCCATCTCCCTCTTGAAATCGAGCACAAGGCATTCTGGGCCTTGAAAAATGCAAATCTCGATTATCATGAGGCAGGAAAACACCGGTTTCTCCAGTTGAACGAGTTAGATGAGTTGAGGCTCGAAGCCTATGATAACTCGCGATTATATAAGGAGAGATCAAAGGTGTTGCATGATAGTCGTCTGAAGACCGTCAAGGAGTTCAGACCAGGGGACAAAGTTCTATTATTCAAATCCCGTCTGAAACTCACTCCAGGTAAGCTGAAATCGCGCTGGACTGGTCCTTATACTGTCATTAAAGCTTCCCAATATATTTTTGTTGATCTCCAGTCTGAGAGTGGCTCTTTTCGCGTTAATGGTCATCGTTTGAAGTTATACAACGAGGCAGAAGGACCCGAACAAGAGGAGGTCATGGACACCTTCCCCAAATAAGTAGTTTTAGGAGCGAGTCGAGCTCAAGACTCGAAAATAAATAAGGCGCTCTCGGGAGGCAACCCGAATTTCTGTTTCTTTAAGTTTTATTTTAGTTATTTTTGTCTTGCATTATCTTATTTTTATTTTATTTTATTCGTGTGTTTAGTCTAATGTGTGTTGCTTCTCTTTTTACAGGTTTTATGCTTTTCTTTGTCATGTGTGCTTTTTCAGTTATTAATGCTTGCTGCTGTGATTTGGCATCTGCCGCCACTGTCTCACGTTATTGTTGCTAACCCCAAGGGAGTACTGTTCCTTTATTCTCCCTATTCTTTCCATATATCTATGCTTTATCTGTGATTGCATTGGGGACAATGCAAAATTTTAAGTGTGGGAAGGGGGTTAAATACTTTAACCATTGTTTGTCCTGTTAGTATATCATCTCTATGCACTTAAATTTCTTTTATGTTAGCAAGTTCATACACTTCATTCGCATAGTGATGGTTAAGTAAGTGAGAGTGTGTCCGTGAAAAGTGTAACATCCCAAATTTTAAGTACATGTAATTTGCAACATTTAAGGATTTAAATATTGTATTGGTGGATTTATTATGTCAATTTAAGCCAATTTTCATCACAATATATGTTAAATGAGAAATTACTAAGTTGAGGGGTGTATTATGCAAATAAGTTAAAATACAAATAAAAGGGATGAAAAACCCTTCATTTCATCATTCACACTCTCTCACTACACTCTCTCTCTCTACCGGTTTCTCTCTCTCTCTCTACCGAATCCTCTCTCTCAACTCTCTCTCTCGGATTTCAACTCAAGAACACAAGAATCAACAAATTTCAAGTGCAAAAGTTGGAAACAAGTTGCAATTTAGGAACTATAACTGCTACAACAAACGATTTGAGGTAAGAATCACTCAAAATTTCAATATTTTGATGTTTGGGTTCGGTTTTTATAAGAAATCGAATCATAGATTTAAGATGCAAATGTTGTTGCATGTTGGATGTTATTGATGATATGTTTAAATCGAACATGTATCTTGTTGTATACAAAAATTCAGAATCAGATTCGAAGTTTAAGTATGATTTTGGAATTAAGTGTGTGTTTTAGTGTGTGTGTTCATCGAGACTTGTAGAAAAAGTCATATAAATGGGTTGTTTTGATGCATAAATATGATGATATAAGTTAAATAATAGCATTTAAGTTCATATTTACAGTATTAGACTCGAAAACATGCAAAAATGACCCAAACATAATTCTGGAAAATATTGGAAAATTCACTAAGTATGAACTCGGATCCGTATGGACCGAATTCGGACCATCCGAATTCGGGTCCTGTTCATCCTATTTCGGACCACATATTTCGGATCACATAGACCAATTCGGACTCAACCTCAATTCGGACCATTACCCATTTCGGACCAATGTCAACTTCGGACACATAGCAATTTCGGAGCACCCAATCCGGATCACCCCCCAATTCGGACCTGAGGACCATCCGGATTTCGGATCCATCCGAATTCGGATATGGTCCGAAATCAGACCCACGAGATCAGAATGCTCAACAATCAACAGCAAGATCTTCTGTAGCTTCCACGGCTCGCAGGGATCAATCTCAAAGGGCTCCAACAAGGGCATTCCAAATCACAGCTGAAGAAGCAAAGGATGACCCGGAGGTGGTCACTGGTACGTTCTATGTTAACTCAATTCCTGCACGTATTTTGTTTGATTCCGGAGCCAATCGTTCGTTTGTCTCCACTACATTTGCTCATCAATTTAACATGCCAACTTCCAAACTGCAATTTGTACTTGACATAGAGACTGCTAGCAACATGTTAGTTAAAGCAGATAAAGTATATAGGAACTGCACTTTACTTGTAGAAGATGTAGTGTTCAACATAGACTTAATTCCCATGGAGTTCGGGGAATTTGATGTTATAGTAGGCATGGACTGGTTAGTTCATAACGAGGCCCAAATCGTTTGCAAGAAAAGAATGATTAGGATCACCACACCTGAGGGCCGAGACATTTGTATTTATGGTGACAGACACAAAGGCGACTTATGCCTTATTTCAATTGCAAAAGCCCGAAAGCACGTTGCCAAGGGTTGTTCAGCTTACTTAGCCTACGCTGTCGATGCAAAGGCTGAAGTTCAATCTCCTTCTACCGTTCCCGTCGTTTCTGAATTTCCAGATGTCTTTCCAGAAGATATCTCGGGATTGCCACCTGATCGTCAAGTGGAATTCCGCATTGATCTCATCCCTGGAGCTGCTCCAATAGCAAAAGCTCCGTACCGTCTAGCTCCTGCAGAAATGCAGGAAATGATGAAGCAGTTACAGGAGTTGCTCGACAAGGGTTTCATACGCCCAAGTTCATCTCCTTGGGGCGCTCCTGTTCTGTTCGTCAAAAAGAAAGATGGCACATTGCGAATGTGCATCGACTATCGAGAACTCAACAAAGTCACAATCAAAAACAAATACCCATTGCCCCGGATTGATGATCTCTTCGACCAGTTACAAGGCGCGAGCTACTTCTCGAAGATTGATCTTCGTTCGGGTTATCACCAACTCAAAGTACACCCTGATGACATTCCAAAGACGGCTTTCAGAACTCGTTACGGACACTACGAGTTTCTGGTAATGCCATTCGGTCTTACAAATGCGCCGGCTGCTTTCATGGATCTCATGAATCGAGTCTGCCGACCAATGCTCGACAAATCTGTCATCATGTTCATCGATGACATTCTCATATATTCAAAGACCGAAGAGGATCATGCTGCACATCTGAGAAAATTGCTAGAGTTGCTATGCAAAGAGCGACTTTATGCCAAATTCTCTAAGTGTGAATTCTGGTTGAGGCAGATCGAAGCTATCCAGAACTGGGAATCACCCCGCAACGCCTCAGAGATTCGGAGTTTTCTGGGATTGGCTGGTTACTACCGCCGATTCATCAAAGACTTCTCAAAGATCGCCGTTCCGCTAACAAAGCTTACTCGCAAGAACGCGACCTTCTTTTGGGGAGAAGAACAGCAAATGACATTTGACAACTTGAAGAATCTGCTAAGTGAAGCACCAGTGTTAGCCCTGCCTGAAGGGAACGAAGACTTCGTAGTCTACACAGATGCATCAGGCATGGGTTTGGGTGCGGTACTAATGCAAAGAGGAAACGTCATAGCTTATGCTTCTAGACAACTCAAACCACATGAGAAAGACTACTCTACTCATGATCTAGAGCTAACTGCTGCGACTTTCGCTCTCAAGTTATGGAGACACTATTTGTACGGAACCAAGTGTCAGCTCTACACTGATCACAAGAGTTTAAAGTATATATTCAGTCAGAAGGACTTGAATATGAGGCAAAGAAGGTCAATGAAGCTGATAAAAGATTACGACTGTGAGATTCTCTATCATCCAGGGAAGGCCAACGTAGTGGCCGATGCTCTAAGTCGAAAAGCATACTGCAAGGCATATTGCTATGCCTTGACTTCTACAATTTTGACCTCAACTATTATAGATGATGTTAGGGCTGCTCAGTTACAGGCCCTAAAAAAAGGGAATGTTAAAGACGAAGATATATCAGAATTCAGTTGCCATTAATGCAAGATGATGGAACTGGACTAAAGGGTGTGTATGGCAGAGTGTGGGTTCCCAAGTTCGGGAACATGAGAGATGTAATTCTCGAGGAGGCTCATCAATCTAAATTCTCAATTCATCCTGGCAGCACAAAAATGTACAACGACCTGAAGGCCGACTTCTGGTGGCCAGGATTGAAAAGAGATGTCGGTCAGTATGTTGAAAGGTGCAGAACATGTCGTCTAGTCAAAGCAGAACATCAACAGCCCTATGGTAGTATGCAACCTCTTCCTATCCCGGAATGGAAGTGGGATCATATTATTATGGACTTTATAACGAAGCTGCCCAAGACGCGTCGTCAACATGATGCCATTTGGGTCATTGTTGATCGATTAACAAAATCTGCTCACTTCATTCCCATTCGGGAAACCTATTCACTGGACCGTCTTGCCCAGATCTACGTTAACGAAATTGTCATTAGGCATGGTGTGCCTAAGTCTATTGTCTCTGACCGAGATAGTAGATTCACTTCCAATTTCTGGGCTGCTTTACAAAACGGTCTTGGTACTCGTATCGCAATGAGTACTGCCTATAGACCCCAATCTGATGGTCAAAGTGAAAGAACAATTTTAACTATCGAAGACATGCTCAGAGCCTGTGTCATGGATTTGGGTGGTAACTGGGACGATCACCTCCCATTGGTTGAATTCTCCTACAACAATAGTTACCATTCCACTATCAAGATGGCACCGTTCGAGTCTCTATACGGAAGAAAATGTAGGACTCCAACTTGTTGGAGGGAAACAGGAGAAACTCCAATAGCCGGTCCTGCTTTGCTACAAGAAACAAATGAAAAGATCCAACTCATACGGCAGTACATGAAAACGGCACAAGATCGGCAAAAGAATTATCACGATCGCCGGCACAAAGCGATAGAATTTCAGAAAGAAGAATGGGTATACTTGAAGGTATCCCCAATGAAAGGTGTTACAAGATTCGTTAAGCGAGGAAAGTTATCGCCTCGATTCATAGGACCCTTCAAAATAATAGAAAGAGTTGGTAATCAGTCCTATCACTTGGACTTGCCGGAAGAGTTATCAGGAGTTCACCCGGTCTTCCACGTAGGATACTTAAGAAAGAGTCTGGTGCCCGAGAGGGAACCATGGACTGATCACTCGGACATTAAGATTGACGAACGGCTAAGGTTCGTTGATGAACCGGAGTGCATTTTGGAGACAAAAGTCAAAAAGCTACGGAGCAAAGAGATCAGGATGGTGCTGGTCAAGTGGAAGCATCATCGGGGAGCTAATCACACTTGGGAATCGGAAGAAGACATGAAGACTAAGTACCCAAGTTTGTTTAGCGCAGCATGACTTCGCGGACGAAGTATAGGCGTGGTGGAGCCCATGCTGTAACATCCCAAATTTTAAGTACATGTAATTTGCAACATTTAAGGATTTAAATATTGTATTGGTGGAT
Source organism: Centrapalus pauciflorus (assembly GCA_020465985.1). NCBI lineage: Eukaryota > Viridiplantae > Streptophyta > Magnoliopsida > Asterales > Asteraceae > Centrapalus > Centrapalus pauciflorus. The sequence goes on from JAANYP010005139.1 coordinate 17,665, forward strand.
TTATTATGTCAATTTAAGCTAATTTTCATCACAATATATGTTAAATGAGAAATTACTAAGTTGAGGGGTGTATTATGCAAATAAGTTAAAATACAAATAAAAGGGATGAAAAACCCTTCATTTCATCATTCCCACTCTCTCACTACACTCTCTCTCTCTAACGGTTTCTCTCTCTCTCTACCGAATCCTCTCTCTCAACTCTCTCTCTCTCGGATTTCAACTCAAGAACACAAGAATCAACAAATTTCAAGTGCAAAAGTTGGAAACAAGTTGCAATTAGGAACTATAACTGCTACAACAAACGATTTTAGGTAAGAATCACTCAAAATTTCAATATTTTGATGTTTGGGTTCGGTTTTTATAAGAAACCGAATCATAGATTTAAGATGCAAATGTTGTTGCATGTTGGATGTTATTGATGATATGTTTAAATCGAGCATGTATCTTGTTGTATATAAAAATTCAGAATCAGATTCGAAGTTTAAGTATGATTTTGGAATTAAGTGTGTGTTTTAGTGTGTGTGTTCATCGAGACTTGTAGAAAAAGTCATATAAATGGGTTGTTTTGATGCATAAATATGATGATATAAGTTAAATAATAGCATTTAAGTTCATATTTACAGTATTAGACTCGAAAACATGCAAAAATGACCCAAACATAATTCTGGAAAATATTGGAAAATTCACTAAGTATGAACTCGGATCCGTATGGACCGAAATCGGACCATCCGAATTCGGGTCCTGTTCATCCTATTTCGGACCACATATTTCGGATCACATAGACCAATTCAGACTCAACCTCAATTCGGACCATTACCCATTTCGGACCAATGTCAACTTCGGACACATAGCAATTTCGGAGCACCCAATCCGGATCACCCCCCAATTCGGACCAGAGGACCATCCGGATTTCGGATACATCCGAATTCGGATATGGTCCGAAATCAGACCCATTTACACTTAATTTTCAGAATACAATTTTAAGCAATTACTGACATTACATCACTATTACACTTACATTACAGATCATTGTGGTGTTATCAAAACACACATTGATTCAGAATCAAGTCACAAAACCAATCACTGTGAGTTGCAGATTATCATTCGAACATTTATTGTTTTTACATTCATGTTTATACATTCAATGGCATGTTCACGTTGTTCATATACTTCATTTGGCACTCATGAAATGATTTGTTGTTATGATGCACACTCGTACTTGACATGTAACACACATGTAGCTTGCGTTCATTTGAAAGTGCATCTATTTACATCATGCTTGCACTGCATGACCATTACTTCATAATCTGATGCGACCTGGACTGGGGATGACAGCAGGCCACTGTCGGGGACTGATCATCCCACTCGTATCCCATCAGGTTTGGCATATCCCCGATCAGCATATTGAACTGCCAACCCATGCTTGCACTGCATGGTTTTCACATACACTGAGGCTTTCACTGCCTGTACACACATACATGGGGCTTACACTGCCCATGGTTAAGCATTACTTGTAAAGAAATATTTGTTGTTTGCATAATCTGTTATCTCACTAAGCATTTAGCTTACTGTTGACTCACATTGTTTACAGGCAAAGGTAAGAGTGTAGCGGGACCTTCATCTTAAGCAATCAAATTCTTATCTCGGTGACCTTAGAAGCTAATTGGTACATGGACGATGTAGCCTTGGGGCTGGGAATTTGTTACTAATAAAACAATTATGATGATGTAATAGCTAGACTTAAACACTGTAGACATTTACTTTCATTGCTTTAGTGTGGATTTGCATAATTCTGATTTAAGTACTCAATTTCAATTATTATGATACTCATTGGGTTGTTTGTCGATCCTGGTGATTGCTACAATTATATCATTAATTCATGAGGACGTCTCAGTTTGGTATCAGAGCATTAGTTTGAGGTTTCAAGTGTCCGCGAGGACTTGGACTCAAACTTAGGTTATGGTATTAGAATGAACTTCTAAGTAATGATCTGAACTAAGATAGGATTGACATGCACACGGGGAAACACAAAGGGTAACTGTACACTTAGGACTTACAAATAAATGTTCTAAATATAAGTTGTTATATTTCAGAACATGTCAGGAGACGATATGACTCCTCAGCAAATGTTCCAGATGATGCAAGCTCTCATGGAACAAAACAATGAGCTACAATCCAAACGAATGGATGAGCAGGCTCAGTCATTTGCTGATCAGTTAAGGGCCAGAGATGAGGCCGAGGCAAAACGAAAGGCTGATAAGCGAAAGAACAAGGAACAACAACAGGATGATCAAGAGGAAAGACAAGACACTGGGTCTTCTAACAGATCAAGGGGTTGCAGCTTTAAGGACTTCAAAAGTAACGGAGCTGTTACTTTTGATGGAACCGGAGATGCTGTTACAGCATTGGAATGGATCACCACCACGGAACGAACTTTCAGGATCAGTGACTGCGCTTGCATTAAATGTAAGCACATGGTCCGCTTTGCAAATACTATGTTTGCAAGGGGACGCTGTATTGTTATGGGTTGGGACGCAATGACACATGTGTCGATGGAGGTAGTGTCACACATGTCATGGAGCGAGTTTAAGGAAGTGTTTTCTCAACAGTACTGTCCAGCCGACGAGAAGCGACGTCTCGAGGCAAAGTTCCTGAATCTGACTCAAGGAACGAAAACGGTTACACAATATGTCGTTGAGTTCACTCGATTGAGTCTGTTCGCACCCCATCAAGTAGACACAGAAGAGAGAAAGATAGCCCGGTTTGAGGCCGGATTAGACTATGAGATTCGCCGAACCATGAGTGGGGTTCGGTATACAACGTTTGCTGGATTACTCGAGGCTGCTCGGAATGTGGAGCAGATTGTCCTGTTATCCGGATATGTCATAGGTTCAGCCGCCGCACCACCGACTCAACCGTCGCCACCAAAAAGGCAGCGGGAGTCTGGATCCTCCCGATTCTCTCCTCAATCCCATCAACAAACTTCATCACCAAAGAAAGGAAGGGCCTTTTCGGCCAGTTCAGAAATGAGAGACTGCAGACGATGCAGAAAAGCGCACTCTGGGGAGTGCAAGACTCAGGACATGTATTGCTTCTGCTGTGGGCAGAAAGGCCATCACTGGGAGCATGTCCTCGAAAAGACGATGCATTTACAAACTGCACAAGACCATTGCCATTTTCAAGACTGCCCGAAACCCCCACAGATCAGAATGCTCAACAATCCAACAGCAAATCCTTCTGTAGCTTCCACGGCCGCAGGGATCAATCTTCAAAGGGCTCCAACTCAAGCATTCCAAATCACAGCTGAAAGCAAAGGATGCACCCGGAGTGTCCCACTGTTACTTCTATGTTAACTCAATTCCTGCACGTGTACTGTTTGACTCTGGAGCAAATCGTTCGTTTGTCTCCACTACATTTGCTCGTCAATTTAACATGCCAACTTCCAAACTGCAATTTGTACTTGACATAGAGACTGCTAGCAACATGTTAGTTAAAGCAGATAAAGTATATAGGAACTGCACTTTACTTGTAGAAGATGTAGTGTTCAACATAGACTTAATTCCCATGGAGTTCGGGGAATTTGATGTTATAGTAGGCATGGACTGGTTAGTTCATAACGAGGCCCAAATCGTTTGCAAGAAAAGAATGATTAAGATCACCACACCTGAGGGCCGAGACATTTGTATTTATGGTGACAGACACAAAGGCGACTTATGCCTTATTTCAATTGCAAAAGCCCGAAGGCACGTTGCCAAGGGTTGTTCAGCTTACTTAGCCTACGCTGTCGATGCAAAGGCTGAAGTTCAATCTCCTTCTACCGTTCCCGTCGTTTCTGAATTTCCAGATGTCTTTCCAGAAGATATCTCGGGATTGCCACCTGATCGTCAAGTGGAATTCCGCATTGATCTCATCCCTGGAGCTGCTCCAATAGCAAAAGCTCCGTACCGTCTAGCTCCTGCAGAAATGCAGGAAATGATGAAGCAGTTACAGGAGTTGCTCGACAAGGGTTTCATACGCCCAAGTTCATCTCCTTGGGGCGCTCCTGTTCTGTTCGTCAAGAAGAAAGATGGCACATTACGTATGTGCATCGACTATCGAGAACTCAACAAAGTCACAATCAAAAACAAATTACCCACTTGCCCGATTATGATCTCTTCGACCATTACAAGCGCGAGCTACTTCTCGAAGATTCAATCCTTCGTTCGGGTATCAACCAACTCAAAGTACACCCTGATGAACATGCCAAAGACGGGCTTCAGAAGACTCGTTACGGACACTACGAGTTTCTGTAATTGCCATTCGTCTTACAAATGCCCGTGCTGCTTCATGATCTCATGAATCAGTCTGCCGAACCAATGCTCGACAAATCTGTCATCATGTTCATCGATGACATTCTCATATATTCAAAGACCGAAGAGGATCATGCTGCACATCTGAGAAAATTGCTAGAGTTGCTACGCAAAGAGCGACTTTATGCCAAATTCTCTAAGTGTGAATTCTGGTTGAGGCAGATCGAAGCTATCCAGAACTGGGAATCACCCCGCAACGCCTCAGAGATTCGGAGTTTTCTGGGATTGGCTGGTTACTACCGCCGATTCATCAAAGACTTCTCAAAGATCGCCGTTCCGCTAACAAAGCTTACTCGCAAGAACGCGACCTTCTTTTGGGGAGAAGAACAGCAAATGGCATTTGACAACTTGAAGAATCTGCTAAGTGAAGCACCAGTGTTAGCCCTGCCTGAAGGGAACGAAGACTTCGTAGTCTACACAGATGCATCAGGCATGGGTTTGGGTGCGGTACTAATGCAAAGAGGAAACGTCATAGCTTATGCTTCTAGACAACTCAAACCACATGAGAAAGACTACTCTACTCATGATCTAGAGCTAACTGCTGTGACTTTCGCTCTCAAGTTATGGAGACACTATTTGTACGGAACCAAGTGTCAGCTCTACACTGATCACAAGAGTTTAAAGTATATATTCAGTCAGAAGGACTTGAATATGAGGCAAAGAAGGTCAATGGAGCTGATAAAAGATTACGACTGTGAGATTCTCTATCATCCAGGGAAGGCCAACGTAGTGGCCGATGCTCTAAGTCGAAAAGCATACTGCAAGGCATATTGCTATGGCTTGACTTCTACAATTTTGACCTCAACTATTATAGATGATGTTAGGGCTGCTCAGTTACAGGCCCTAAAAGAAGAGAATGTTAAAGACGAAGATATCAGAATTCAGTTGCCATTAATGCAAGATGATGGAACTGGACTAAAGGGTGTGTATGGCAGAGTGTGGGTTCCCAAGTTCGGGAACATGAGAGATGTAATTTTCGAGGAGGCTCATCAATCTAAATTCTCAATTCATCCTGGCAGCACAAAAATGTACAACGACCTGAAGGCCGACTTCTGGTGGCCAGGATTGAAAAGAGATGTCGGTCAGTATGTTGAAAGGTGCAGAACATGTCGTCTAGTCAAAGCAGAACATCAACAGCCCTATGGTAGTATGCAACCTCTTCCTATCCCGGAATGGAAGTGGGATCATATTATTATGGACTTTATAACGAAGCTGCCCAAGACGCGTCGTCAACATGATGCCATTTGGGTCATTGTTGATCGATTAACAAAATCTGCTCACTTCATTCCCATTCGGGAAACCTATTCACTGGACCGTCTTGCCCAGATCTACGTTAACGAAATTGTCATTAGGCATGGTGTGCCTAAGTCTATTGTCTCTGACCGAGATAGTAGATTCACTTCCAATTTCTGGGCTGCTTTACAAAACGGTCTTGGTACTCGTATCGCAATGAGTACTGCCTATAGACCCCAATCTGATGGTCAAAGTGAAAGAACAATTTTAACTCTCGAAGACATGCTCAGAGCCTGTGTCATGGATTTGGGTGGTAACTGGGACGATCACCTCCCATTGGTTGAATTCTCCTACAACAATAGTTACCATTCCACTATCAAGATGGCACAGTTCGAGTCTCTATACGGAAAAAAATGTAAGACTCCAACCTGTTGGAGGGGAACAGGAGAAACTCCAATAGCCGGTCCTGCTTTGCTACAAGAAACAAATGAAAAGATCCAACTCATACGGCAGTACATGAAAACGGCACAAGATCGGCAAAAGAATTATCACGATCGCCGGCACAAAGCGATAGAATTTCAGAAAGAAGAATGGGTATACTTGAAGGTATCCCCAATGAAAGGTGTTACAAGATTCGTTAAGCGAGGAAAGTTATCGCCTCGATTCATAGGACCCTTCAAAATAATAGAAAGAGTTGGTAATCAGTCCTATCACTTGGACTTGCCGGAAGAGTTATCAGGAGTTCACCCGGTCTTCCACGTAGGATACTTAAGAAAGAGTCTGGTGCCCGAGAGGGAACCATGGACTGATCACTCGGACATTAAGATTGACGAACGGCTAAGGTTCGTTGATGAACCGGAGTGCATTTTGGAGACAAAAGTCAAAAAGCTACGGAACAAAGAGATCAGGATGGTGCTGGTCAAGTGGAAGCATCATAAGGGAGCTAATCACACTTGGGAATCGGAAGAAGACATGAAGACTAAGTACCCAAGTTTGTTTAGCGCAGCATGACTTCGCGGACGAAGTATAGGCGTGGTGGAGCCCATGCTGTAACATCCCAAATTTTAAGTACATGTAATTTGCAACATTTAAGGATTTAAATATTGTATTGGTGGATTTATTATGTCAATTTAAGCTAATTTTCATCACAATATATGTTAAATGAGAAATTACTAAGTTGAGGGGTGTATTATGCAAATAAGTTAAAATACAAATAAAAGGGATGAAAAACCCTTCATTTCATCATTCCCACTCTCTCACTACACTCTCTCTCTCTAACGGTTTCTCTCTCTCTCTACCGAATCCTCTCTCTCAACTCTCTCTCTCTCGGATTTCAACTCAAGAACACAAGAATCAACAAATTTCAAGTGCAAAAGTTGGAAACAAGTTGCAATTAGGAACTATAACTGCTACAACAAACGATTTTAGGTAAGAATCACTCAAAATTTCAATATTTTGATGTTTGGGTTCGGTTTTTATAAGAAACCGAATCATAGATTTAAGATGCAAATGTTGTTGCATGTTGGATGTTATTGATGATATGTTTAAATCGAGCATGTATCTTGTTGTATACAAAAATTCAGAATCAGATTCGAAGTTTAAGTATGATTTTGGAATTAAGTGTGTGTTTTAGTGTGTGTGTGTTCATCGAGACTTGTAGAAAAAGTCATATAAATGGGTTGTTTTGATGCATAAATATGATGATATAAGTTAAATAATAGCATTTAAGTTCATATTTACAGTATTAGACTGGAAAACATGCAAAAATGACCCAAACATAATTCTGGAAAATATTGGAAAATTCACTAAGTATGAACTCGGATCCGTATGGACCGAATTCGGACCATCCGAATTCGGGTCCTGTTCATCCTATTTCGGACCACATATTTCGGATCACATAGACCAATTCGGACTCAACCTCAATTCGGACCATTACCCATTTCGGACCAATGTCAACTTCGGACACATAGCAATTTCGGAGCACCCAATCCGGATCACCCCCCAATTCGGACCTGAGGACCATCCGGATTTCGGATCCATCCGAATTCGGATATGGTCCGAAATCAGACCCATTTACACTTAAATTTCAAGAATACAATTTTTAAGCAATTACTGACATTACATCACTATTACACTTACATTACAGATCATTGTGGTGTTATCAAAACACACATTGATTCGGAGACAAGTCACACTATACCAATCACTGTAAGTAACAGATTGTCATTTGAACATTTATTGTTTTTGCATTCATGTTTATACATTCAATGGCATGTTCACGTTGTTCATATACTTCATTTGGCACTCGTACATGATTTGTTGTTATGATGCACACTCGTACTTGACATGTAACACACATGTAGCCAGCGTTCATTTGAAAGTGCATCTATTTACATCATGCTTGCACTGCATGATCATTACTTCAAAATCTGATGCGACTTGGACTGGGGCTGACAACAGGCCACTGTCGGGGACTGATCATCCCACTCGTATCCCATCAGGTTCGGCACATCCCCGATCAGCATATTGAACTGCCAACCCATGCTTGCACTGCATGGTTTTCACACACATTGAGGCTTACACTGCCTGTACACACATACATGGGGCTTACACTGCCCATGGTTAAGCATTGTTTGTAAAGAAATATTTGTTGTATGCATAATCTGTTATCTCACTAAGCATTTAGCTTACTGTTGACTCACACTGTTTCAGGCAAAGGCAAGAGTGTAGCGGGACCTTCATCTTAAGCAATCAAATTCTTATCTCGGTGACCTTAGAAGCTATTTGGTACATGGACGATGTAGCTTTGGGGCTGGGAATTTGTTACTATCAAAACAATTATGATGATGTAATAGCTAGACTTAAACACTGTAGACATTTACTTTCATTGCTTTAGTGTGGATTCGCTTAATTCTAATTTAAGTATTCAATTTCAATTATTATGATACTCATTGGGTTGTTAGTCGATCCTGGTGATTGCTACAATTATATCATTAATTAACAAAGAGGGCGTCACAAAAAGCGCTTGTCTTTAACATCATCGGTTAGCTTAGCTTTCATGTTGCAGTGTTTGTGGCTTTTTGCTGATTTTTAACTATTTTCTTGATCACTATGAGCTCTAATGGCCTGGAAATTGCAAAAAGTCTTGCATGTTATGTTAATCCCTGGGATTATTGTCAGCGAGTCGGTATCCTGAGATACCATCTTAAATTACAAACAGCTGCATTCTGACAAAAGAGGTTGAGATTGATTTAAAAAAAAAAAAAAAGAAAGAAAAGTGATTAAGTAACTAAAAGTGGCCTTTGGTTCTCGAACGAGTAGACTTCGAGGGGTGTTCTACACCTGATCACCTAAAACCATCTGGTTTGGGATCGGTCAAGTAGAAAGTTCGTTACATGGGATCCATCGAAAGTCATAGGTTTCTTGAATCCAAAAAAGAAAAAGAAAAAGAAAAAGAAAAGAAAAAGAAAAGAAATCATCAATAAGCCTTGAGTCAGAAAAGTTTGAAGGGAAAAGATTAATAAAGCATGCAAGGATGAGCGATTTGTAGGTCAGTTGAGTTTAGTCAAGTGATTTTTGAATTCTTTTGGAGTCAGTGAAAAGTTAGAGAGGATCGGTACACAAGCATGTGCATGAATTTAAGTTATCCTGTGTTTGTTGAAGTTGAGTTATTTTTGCAGGCATCCCTTTTAACTGTCTGAGCTTCATATGCGTCTGAATTGTGTTTGCTTGTTTAAATTGTTTCTTTTGAGATGATTTGCTTGGGGACAAGCGAAGTTTAAGTGTGGGAAGTTTTGATATTGTCTCATTTATTCATATAATTAATCAACAATATCATTCTTTTTAAGTGTTTAAACTTATAAGGTTGATGCTAAAAGTTCATTTTCTTGTCATTTTTTATTTGCAGGTTTAATTGGGTACAATACAAGAAAATAAGATGATTATGTGGGCTTAAAGTGAAAAATATGAGAGCATGCAAGCGGGTCCAAATAAAGTTCAAGATTTAAGCCTCTCCAAGTCCAATACCCGACGGGCCCAAAATCCATAAAATAATTTAGGGTTTTGGAAAGATTTATTGGGATTTTTTTTAAAATGGCGTAAAGGAGAGGAGGAGGGGATTGTCTTTGGTTTCTTATTTTTTTTTCTGTGGCGTCGGCGAGAAAAGAAAAAAAGAGAGGGGAGCAGCATATTCATGTTTGGTTTTGGTGGTGAAAAAGATTACAGCAATCAATATTTTAATTTTTTTTTGGTTTTCTTTCTCTGGTGGTGGGAGGCGCAAGCAAAGAAAACAATATTCAATATTCCAATTAATTTGTTTTGTTTCTTTTTTTTTGTCTTGGGCTGTGGGCGACGCAAGGAAACACAACAAGAGAACTAATTGTGTTTGCTTTTCTGTTTAATGTTCTTGGTGGTCTATGATTCGCAGATAGGTAAAAATATATTCAACAACCTTTAGTTTATGAATTTATTTATTGTTTTTTTTTTCTTTGTGTTCATGCGCAGCAAGAAAACTAACAATATTACTTTTAGATTTTTGTTTTAATTGTTTATAATAATTATGTTTAGTTTCTTGTTGTTTATTATTGTTAGTTATTAATTTAATTATGGGCTAAGTTTATTGTATTTGTCATTGATGAACGAACCCTAGATTTAGGTTTAGTTTTTATTATTGATTGAGTTTTGTTTATGCCTAGTCGTGAACCTTGAGTTATTTATTTTAATAATTATTGAGTAGTTTACTATTACATTGTGTCATGTTCTGAAATTATGACTTGCACGTGTAATTAGTTTTATCTTATCGTTTGCTTGTTCTGAAATTATGACGGTTGCATGCGGTTAGGGTAATCAATTATTCTGAAATTATGATAGTTGAAACTGCTTCTTTAATAACCCAGATAAAACTTTGAGTTCAATTCACCAATAACGAAAGTTAGCGTGTTTTGAATAGATTAGGTTATAATCGGATTAGTAGGGTTGATGGTCTATGTTAGCTCAAAATTTCTTAAAAACTATATCAATCAATTGCACTTTTAAACGAACCAAATTTAGGGGGAGTGATTCAATGATAAATACATTTTATTTATTTGATTCTATTCTCATAGTTTGTTATTTCATAGTCGTTTTAAATTTTCGTTAGTTACTATTAATTGTCATTTTAGTTTGAGTAATTTTGTTTACTTTGCCGTGTCAACGGTATCCAAAAATCCAAAAAACAAAACCCCCTTTTTACTCGTTTGCATTTTATCCATTTTATTTTTTGCTAGAATAATTTTAGTTGGTATAAATTGCATTTTCCGTTCCCTATGGAGACGATCCTGGTCTTACCAGTTTATTGCTATACGATCGGGTACACTTGCCCGAGAGTTTATCGGTCAATTTGGTCAGATTAGAGTTTATAAATTTAAGACTGATATTTCCGTATCAATTATGATATTTATTAATATTTAAGACTAATAATGGTCGTAAGTAAAACTTTTAATATTTAAATTTGTGCATTTAATGTACAAATTTGTGCATTTGGAGTGGTTCTCACGTTCTCACGGTAACGAGGGTTCCGACAACCCTATATATATATATATATATAATCAGGTTCATCAGCGTACCTGTAAGATTCCAGCGTACCATAATGCGAATGATCATTCACATACCTTTTTTTTAATAGACATATATAAGACAGCATTATAAGATTTATTTTCAAAAGAAGCAACATCATAAATCTTGTGAATGGTAAAAAAAGATCATGTGAATGGTCATTCACACCATATTCACATGGTGTGAAATGACCATATGGTGTGAATGACCATTCACATGGTGTGAAATGACCATTCACATGGATGACCATTCATATAAATATGCATTGAGCATTCACATAATTTTTAAGGACACAGAAAGTGTGAATGTATGTGCAATTCATATATCATGCGTATAACATTAAATTAAACATAGTTTTGAGAAAAAAATTTTAAAAAAAGTTTTTTAAGATTGGTACATTCAGGTGCACTTGATTTCGAGAGGTATCTTTTTGAACCTGAATATATATATATATATATATATATATATATATATATATATATATATATATATATATATATATATATATTCAAGATCAATGGGGTACCATGTTAGACTGGGGTACCGGGGAACCATTTATAGCCAATCATTTATCATTAATATCATTAAAATATAATATAAATTTTACTTAAAATTCTTTCCCACATAAATTAATATTGGGGGTAAAAAAGGGATTAAAAAAATTTAAATTAGAATCAAAGATTCTGTGTATCTCATGAAAATCTCCATTTTAGTTAATATCATTTATTACACCTATACTGAACATGTGCAATGATAACACTCCACAAACCACGATTGAACATGTTCAATATCGTCAATATTGGTTATCACCAAAACGATTAACAGCGACAAAAAAAAAAAAACTCCAACCGCACATGTTCAATAACGTGTAAATGAAATTGAACCTTCACGAATGGTTTGAAGAAAATAATAAATACCTTTATTTGACACATCCGGTTGAACATGTTCACTAAAACCCATTGTCGAATCCAATTGAACATGTGCACTAAAACCCATTGTCGAATCCGATTGAACATGTTCACTAATACTCATTGTCGAATCCAATTGAACATTTTCATTAAAAATCATTTTGAAATTTATTATAGATATGTTATGGAAGTAAATCTCTATAATTAAGGGAACTATTATATTATTAGTTGTCATCTATTATTTAATATAAATCTAATTGACTATATTACCTGATCTTTCGCGGATTTGGCTATTAAAATCAAAAGAATAGAAGAAAGCCTAAGTTATACCAAATACCACTGGCAGTGTACCAGTCGTAAATAGTATAGCTTGAAGCTGACCTCGGGAATTATCGAACTCAGGGAACGGCGAATAAAATCGAGATACCGATACTAGGATTATCACTAATATCTAGCCACTTAAAAGGGGGAAATGATGGATTACCTACAAACTAAACTAAACTAAACTACGAAATGCATGAATGCACCTAAGATCGAAATTAAACTAAGATACTTAAACTAAAATGAGAGATAAAGATAAACTATGATGATCTAAACTATCAAAAGCAAATAAGCAAGATAAAGATCTAATAATAAAAGCAACACCCACTTGGAATTGTTCTTTAGGATTTATGAAAAGGAATTAAGTTAATAAACACTCAAGATGTTTTAGTTGAAACAGAAAACAAGTTAGAACTAAATCCAACCGTTTTAACATTTAAAGCACAAATGTATGTCAATCAAATGCGTACAAGACAATTAAAGAACACATCCCGCTAATTTTAGGAATCAAGTATGTAGTTCTCCAGTATCCCCCAACCCCATAAAACTAGCGAAAACATGCATTTTACGAAAGAATCAACCAACTAAAGCTAGCTTTTAAAACCAAAACTTTCTACACGTCAAGCGCTCGGAATCGGTTTCAAACATTCATTTTAATCAAACAAACACATATCATATCATGGAACTTAAAGATCAAATTAACCCTATGATCACAATAATGCTAAGGATCAATTTCATGCAATAATTTCACAATTTATCAACTAGTTACCATATCATAATCACAATAATGCTAGAAATGGCAACAAACTAACAAATCACACAAATTTGTTAAAGTTTGCAAAAATCAGCATTTAAATTCAATTCTCATGATCACAATAATGCTAGAAAATCATACTTAACACCGATTTTGTCAATTCCAACACATCAATTAAATCATACACAATTGAGACATACACTTTTCCAACTAAAACATCGAAATCTTTTCATATATCCATCAAGAAACAAAATCCAAGTGAGTGTTAATAAAACTACTCACTAATCATGCTAATAACAATAAAATAGACGAAATCTAAACTAAACAAAACCATTTCAGAAAGTTTAAGGAAAGATTGTACCAAAACCGTAGCTAAAGATGATGAATTAGGTGAAGAAATCGTAACCGAATGCTTGAATCATCAAGGAAAACCGAATGCTTGAGCTAATCTAACCCTAACTATGCTTGAAAATCGAAACCCTACCTACACATACTAATCGCACCTTTAAGTATGTGAAAATGGCGGCTATACTAAGATAAAAACGAAGCTTGCCCTAAATTGATCGTTGCTTTCTTTTTATACATCTGACGTGTCGTGGTCACGACAAGATGTCGTGATCACGACCCTAGGTCGTGGTCATGATCCCAGGTCGTGGTCATGACGTGTCAGATTTCAGCAAAATGCAATGTGGCTTCAGAGGAGATCGGCTAAGTCCGTAGATTCGACGTTTTCACTTCATTTTCCATCCTTTTGGCAACATGGCGGCTTCAAACCTACAAAATATAAAATATGAAGCAAATCAGTACCATTTCTATATAAATCGAAGCAAAAACCGCCAGAATGTAAGGCAAAATGATACGAAAAATATATACAAAAGATGTCATATCATTACCCTTTTAAACTTATAATCAAACATGGGTGGACTCCGGTACCCCAGTCTAACATGGTACCCCATTGATCCTGACCCTATATATATATATAGAGAGAGAGAGAGGGGAGTTCAATGGAAAACCACGATGCACCTGAAAACTTGTGAAAACCGCACTGCACCACCACAAATGCATCAAATTTCGTGCGTGATGCATCACCTTCGCGCGTGATGCATCACCTTATTTACGATCATGCCACCGCGTTTTTCATGAAATGCACCAAATCGGACGGTAGGCGTAGGTTTCCATAGTTTTCAGGTGCATAGTGGTTTTCCATTGCACCCACCCCTATATATATATATATATATATATATATATATATATATATATATATATATATATATATATATATATATATATATATATATATATATATATATATATATATATATATATATATATATATATCATTTTATTACAAATTAGAAACAAACAATTTATGTACAACTAAATACAAATTAGGTAATACATGAATTAACGAAATGATTCAAAGTTGTTACTTGTTAGGGTCGCAAATAATATCGTATGATCGGTCGATTCTACGATTCCACCAAGTGATTTCAAGCAGGATCGGTCTAGGTTCGGTTTTTAGTAAGATCGGACGTGAAATCGTAGGATCGGTCATGATATTGTAGGATCAGGGACCGATCTGATCCTACCTAGCTTTTACTCGACCGGACCCTTTACTAAGCTTTCCAGTGAGATCATTTACCAATCCAATACAACATTTTAACCTCATAACCACCTTACCCACTAGGATAATAATATTTCTTTGAAGTGTTATATAATTTATTTATGATATAAAAAATATTAATTATAGTACCTAGGAAAAAAATTAAAAATGAATGATTTTATGCTATGATCTTAGGATCCCGATCCGATCCTATGATTCCGATCTTGTAGAGACGAAAATGATCTGAGATAAGATCTTGATCTCGACAACATTGAAATGATTAAAGTTAGATATTGTATTGAAATAATTAGTAAGAATATGCATATGAAATTAATAGTACATAAATAAGAGTATTGGCAGCAACAAATGTCGTTGGCAATACCCCCGAAAGTTGCTGCTATTGTACACTAAAATCATACGTTAATAGACTAATTGTACACTAAAATCATACATACACAAAACTTTGACACTAAACAATACAAATCGACACTAATTATACATTAATAGACTAAGTGTACATTAAAAACTACAATTAAATCTAAAAAATCCATAACTTTGATCCTAAAAGATTTATAGACACACAAACACACATACTTTAACATATATAAACACATTAATACGATAGTCATACCCTAATACACACTAATACACTAAGTACACAGTAATAAACACACTAATACACAAATGCACACACTAAATACACACTAGTACACACACTAATACATAAATACACACTAGTACACACACCAATACATACATACACATATTAATAAACAAAATACATACAAATACACACATTGATACATAAAAACACACACTACTTTGCACTAAATACACGCATTCATACATTAAATACACACACACACACATTAGGGTAGAGAATGTACCTGTCGGAGAGATAGAGCAATGCTAGATGACGGTTTAGGAGAGAGAGAGTAGTGCTGCAGAGGTTGGTCGGAGAGGAGAGGGGGTGCGTCGAAGAGAGAGAGAGAGAAAGAATAGCGAGTGATCGAGAGAAAAATAGGGGACTTTGTGCTGAAAGAAATGTTGTGGGTCTGGGGGGAAAGGGTTTATGTTTTTTCGGTTCTATTTTTAGGGGCTTTAGCGGCCAGAGGTGTGCACGGTTCGGTTTGGTTAGTAGTTAAATTGTGAGCCGTGTTTTCAATTTCGGTTACCCGGTCTTCGGTTACCCGTTAGAAGGTGGTTTACCCGCGGTTCGATCCACGGTTACCCGCTATATGCTTAAAAGCAAATAAAATTATAGAAATATATCTTTTTTTAAACACGCATTATTTTTAGTACAAAGTCATAGTTATCTATTTGATTATAAATCTTAAAAGTTACATTAAATGTATTTAACAAAACAAATAAAGTAAAAATATCATTTGAAAATCTAATATTTAATTTATTAGAATGACTAAATGAAATTATAAATATATAATCCGTTCGGTTTCCAAGGTTTTCTAAAAAGGAAAAGCTAAATCGCCCCGTTATATTTCGCTTTCGGTTTTCTTTTGTTTCAGATCAAGCGGTTTAAGCGGTTCGACTCGGTTTCTCGGTTTTCCAAAGTTTTGTTTGAACACCCCTATTAGCGGTGACATAGGGGAAATAGTGGTGACACAACACATGTTGTTTTGTGCTATCGCTAATACCCACATTTCTTATAGCGTTAATATTAACATATGTTTATTTACAAATGAGATTTATATTTATTCATCCATACATGTTATTTGTTTTACATATTTTAATATAAATTTATTATTTATATATACATTATAGTTTAAATGCATTATCATGTAGTATGAGCATATTTTCTCATGTGACTTGATTTATCATACTATAATAACAGTTATTTCATTAGGTTCTATAATGAGGTAAACAATTCGGCTAATCATATCACAATAATTAATTACACTGTAAACAAGATTATTTTCTAATGTCACATCAATTGTCAGAATCTTACTCATGTTAAAACGTATGATGGCACACGTAGACAACAAGTATGAATAACAATTTTACAATCGGGTCTAAGCGTTCAAGTCTATTACGAGTCTGTCAACCCCGTGCCTCAAGTCGCTATCCGCATTATAGACCTAAGGTCACATTGACTATAATTCAATCGTCACTTAATGTTTATCGTGAACGTGTCAAACTTAGAGTTTAAGACTAAGCACTGGTTGCAGTACTTAATTCACTTAATTCACTTAAACCAGCGACCTGATACCAAATTCAAATACCTATAATTTCATAATATGTATAAACCACATTTATCAGAGTATAATTCCTAAGCACCCTTAACACACGTTCGTCAAAAACGCAGAATAATTTAAAATTTTCATTTTAATAAGATTGCAATACAACTAAACCACAAATGCATTAATGTTCTTTAGCAACTCTACATAGTTATCAAAAATTCCAAAAACACATAATTATTCATCTTAATCAATTAGAAACATTTATAAGACATTAATACCATGTTCCTAACCATTTTTAACTATCAAAATATTGTAAATCATCAAATTTATCATTTACTTCCATAAACATATAAAAATCATTGAAAATTATATGCACCACACCATATTTGCTAAAACTTGGTGGTAAGCTTTAAAATCATCATATTTACCTACTTCAGTTGTTGTTTCAAAGTTTCATCCCGTTTTGCAAGGTTCACCATTTTTTTAGCAAACTTTGAATACTCGATAGCAAGCTTAAAACATAACTATTGAACTTGAAACTTTCTGAAAAGCTTATAAATCACCTTAAACACGTTTTCCAGTGCTTTGTTTAAAGTTTGGTCGTCAATCGTTGAAGTCACCATTTTCAACCATTAGAGCTCCATGAGGTTTAAGAAAGATTGAAGGTTTCCAGAAGAAGTTAGGAGGCATAAAACATATGTAGAGATTCGTATGTAATTTGTTGGAAAGCCCAAACAACAAGGAAGAATGTTATACCACAAGATTTTAGAGTTGAGAATTGTGTAAGTTTAATGGTCTTCCTTGTTAATTCACACATACACCCACACACACTTAAAAACAATTTTAGAGAGAACTAGCTAGAGAGGAAGAAGAAATAAGGAGTGAAGCGAAATTAAATTGGGGAACAAGTCATTGACATTTTAAATTAATAAGAATTCATTATTTTAATTACTTATTTCACAAGCAATCATCACAAAGCTATGTCCATTAGTCACAATGGTGTGTTAAGGGGACAAAAGGGGAGATACGTCTTCCTAGGCCAGAAATCCATCTCTCTCCCTCGTAAACGTCAGGTTCATGACCCGATACTCGAAAAAGCTAATTTGATAATATAGTTAAACGACTCAATTTTTCACGAGCATCAAACAATTCGATATCCAAAACAATCAATTCTTATTTCCATAATAGTAATATTACATTCAACCATACTTTATCACATGTCTAATAAATAGCTAAATCACTTTCGTGAATTTCCAGGAGTTACATCATCCCATATATATATATATATATATATATATATATATATATATATATATATATATATGGATCTCGTGAGAAGAAATCTTAAGCATCCCTACGATGAACCTAAACACACTATAGCGACGACAATAGTCGTCGCAGTAGCCCTCAATAATGGTCAACTCTAAAAAGCGATGTCCCTTGTCGTTTTGTTAGCTGAAGCGACGACTTGTGTCGTCGCAGTAGATGCCCGTAGAATTTGGCCCATTTTCTTGTAGTGGTATCGATAGGGTTTTTTGGGTGAGGGGGAATGGATTCGGCCATTATTGCATATTTTATGACGATGATGGTTATTTTTTTCTTCATGATAGCTGTAGGGTTTTTTGGATGAGTGGGAAAGGAAAAGGAAAACACTAATTTTTTGGGGTTGGAGAAAGAGGACGTACCTTTCATTGGGTTGAGGGGTTTTAATTCGTGGGAAATTATTTAGTACATGTAGTCCATTGTAATATCATACACATCAATTCTTTAATTGGCTTGGATTTCTTCTTTCCTTTCTCACCTTAAAAGACCTCACGTGATCCAAACTCTGTGTGTGTGTGTGTATATATATATATATATATGTATATATTGTAACACCCTCAAATTTGATATAATAATTAAACTATTAATTATGCACTCAACTAATGAATTGAGTGATTTATCTATGTTAATCAATATGTAAAGATTCACATTTTTTATTATTTAAGGGAATATATGTTAATGTTAAATTACAAACCTATAAATAGGTAAACTGGACTTATATATATTTTTGAGTCCGGTTAATTCATACCTTGCTATAATACCCCATAATTAAGGTACTAATTAAATTAAATCCTAAATGAATATAATTTAATTTTTATTATGATTAGTATCAATATTATGATCTTAGCCACAAGCTTCACTTACTTGTACCATATGCTTTTAATCTTGTTAATTGAAATTTTTTATAAAAATGGACAAGACATTGAAGCCTTATGTACAAATCCCTTGAGCCTAATTGAGAGTTGGTTGTTAAATTGTTTGAGAATAATAAGGTGCAGTGCTGAAATGAAACATACAAGGTTTAAAAAGGGGTTAATTGCAAATCTTAGTCCAATTGAGGGTTTAACCTCCCCAAATCGCAGTTGCCCTCTTTCACTTCTTCATCTTCATTTTTTCCTTCAAAATTTCTCTGCACTTGGAGAATAAATCAGGGCTGGAAACCCTTGCGAATTCTGGCGAGAAGATTGGAGATGTTCCCACAAGCTAATCACCAAACTTAAGGTATAGCTATACATACTTTCAAGAGGGAGCATGGTAGTTTCATCATGTTCCTCATCTCCTTATGTATTATTCATATCATGGATTTGAGGAAGAGTTAAATAAGTATGCTTATAAATATTTAAAAGATGGAAATCTATTCATTTTATTAAAATTCTGGAGGTATAGCACAAGAAACCAATGGAAACTTGGTTTTAGTTATTGTGAGTTCATCAAAGAATTAATTATTAAAGTGATTGAGTTCCTGTGCTATAGACGCTAAACCTTGTTCATATATGTTTATATACATCACATATATATCATAAAATGAAGTTTGGAGGGGTTTTGGTGCGTTAAAAACGAGTTTGGAACGAAGGAATGCAAGCAGGATGTCAAAATACGACGATTCGGAACAAGGTCTAAGTCAAGCATCCACTAACGATACTTAAGCTTCAAACCGCAAGCTCTGATACCATCATGTAACACCCCTCCGGTCCCAGAAATGCCACGTTAACACAATTTCATAAGTGGCAATAACGCAGACAATCCATAATACACGTGTCAATGGATAATGCAAATCACTGATAATTTAAAACTTTGCACAAAAGGTTTACAACACAATCACAGTTTAGTACAGATCCATAACTACGCTAACATAACATCCCTGACTAGCAGATACACGTACCGATTACATCATCTCAAAATCAGCTATCACATGCAGTCTAAACATTACATAGAAACAGATATCAAAGTCTTCAAGTCAACCCCAGATCTATCTTGGCGGCTGCTGCTGCTGAGTTCCCTTTTGATTCCCTGAACATGTTAGACTCGAAGACGTGAGCTAAAAAGCTCGTGAGTACGTGATGGTTAGACTCTGCACAATAAACACATAACACATAACACACAATAGTCCCCGTCCCCGTCCCTGTCCGTGTTACCCAACACACATCCCAGGTATGAATACATAAGAATGAGATCTGAAACACAATGCGCAATCCCTGTGGGGACACTTCCCCAACTAACACACCGCACGCAGCAGTGATTAGCAATAACCCTGTAGCACAGGAGCGACCAGGCTACAGGCCCTGCCATATAAATACGCCCCAAGGACTGTTAGGGACAGTCAGCCCGTGCGATCCCATATTGCGAATCACT
>JAANYP010005140.1:0-92500 GCA_020465985.1 Centrapalus pauciflorus
CTATAACACCTTGCTTTTATTTTATGTGTTTTTGTGCAATTTGCATTTTATGATGTAATTTGGGAATTTGATGAAATTAAATTATAATTAATGCAATTAAATTATGAAAGTTAAATAATTTTGTTTCAAATTATTTAGTTAAGCAAGTTTAAAGAAATGAAATAAAAACAAGTTTAGGGGTTAAATTGTGTATTTAACAAACTTGAAAATTTTGAGAAAATATAAATACCCCTAAAAGAGGCATATGCTCATTTTAATCAACACCTAGAATTAAATTCTCTGCATTCTCTCCTTCAAAAGTCACAATTTCATCATCTTCTTCGTCTCGATTCTTCACAAATCTTGCAAGGAAATCCAAGAATTCAAGCTATAATCAAACATCAAAGCAACAATCTGCAAGATTCTTGAGGTAATTCTAACTTTTATTCTTTCTTTGGTTCAAAATGAAGCCTACGACTTCTTATGCATAAGAAACCCAAACCAGAATTTTAGACATCAAAATCTAGCAATGTTTAGTATTAAAAAGTTGAAATTAAACTCATGCATGCTATATTTATGAACTGAACTTGAAGAATATGAATGTTTTGTGACTTGGGTGTTTGCGTGGGTATATAATACCGAAACCATGAAGGTTTCGGTATCTATACCGAAACCCATGCTGTAAACTGAAACCATACAGAAGTACTGAAACCTTTAGTTGTACCGAGACCTTGCTAGACTACCGAAACCTTACTCAAAATACCGAAACCCACATAGTGTTTCGGTAAATACCGAAACCTCATAGCCAAAACCGAAACCAAGAAAGCATAGTACCGAAACCATAAAGGTTTCGGTATATACCGAAACCACCTGTGAATACCGAAACCATAAAAATATGTACCGAAACCTTGAGAGACTACCGAGACTATGTATATATTTATATAGATACCGAAACTAGGAATGCAATACTGAAACCATACAAGGTTTCGGTAAGCTCTTTAAACTACCAAAACATGCAATTAAAAAAAAACACCACCGAGACCCAATACATATAGATAATGAAACTCACACAAGAATACCGAAAACCTTTATTTTTAAGGTTTCGGTAATGAAAAACTACTGAAACCCCATTCTTTTGCTCCTCTCAGAAACAATATATATGCATGTGAATTGTGAGGGAGTGGTTCATGCACAAACATAATAAATGGCAACAGCAGTGTGCACATATCTATATATATATATATACATGTGCCGTGTGTCTATATATATATGAAGTCGTGTGTCTATATATAAAGATATATATATATATATATATATATATATATATATATATATATATATATATATATATATATATATATATATATATATATATATATATATATATATATATATATATATATATATATATGTATATGTATATGTATATAAGATCGATGGACCAAAATTAAGTGGTCAATGACCAAACTTAATTGCATTCTAAAAGCTACAAAATATTTAGCAAAGAGTTATGGTTTAAAACCGTGGATTTTAAGCAAGTTATATTAACTGGTTATGTATTCTGTATTATTAAATTACAGCATATAATTCGGTTACGAGTCAAAGATAAAAGTCAAAGTTAAAGTCTAGATAAGCAAGTGCAAGCATTTCAGAGCAATTTAAAGCATAGAAAAGCTAGTGCAAGCATTTTCAGTACTGTGAGTAACAGTTATTCTTGTTTTCATGTATTATATGTAATTGAGACATAATTTGCTTCTATATGCGTTCTTTGGACTTCAATAGACTTTTGTGAGTGAAGGCGAACACTGTGGTACAGGCGGTGCCCAGCTTAGCCGGATCTTACATCTGATCTATTAATGTGCATAAATTATTGCTATCTTTTTATTATTCTGCATATTATACAACAAGCCTTGTTTGAGCGTTTCTTTGTGCATTTCATAAGCATTTAAACTTTAAAGCAAGCAATTCTTATGCTCACCAGTATCCCAAGAATTATGCGGGTAGCTAGCCCCGCATCACAGATTGATCATCTGTCAGCGGTAAACCCTAGTGGTGGCATCTCCTTTCAGCGTGCAATGTCTCAATTGTGCAAGCATTCATCCTGGGAAAAAGCAAGCATGTTTAAAGCAAGGATGTGGCAGGATGGTATCACAGCAATAGTTTGAGGGATTCAAGTGTTAGTAATAACACTTGGACTCAAACTTTTAAGCAAAGATATTAGCTTCGAATATCTAGGCTTTAACTTGACCTTAGATAGGCTTTGACCTTACTTTAGGAATTGGGAAATGGGGTAGTATAGGAATTATACCTATTCTTATGCAAGCACTATTTATTTTATTACAGAATATGTCTGGATCTGGTGAAGGAGCTGGAGGTGGACTAACTCCTGAACAGATCATGCAAATTATGCAAACTATGCTTAATGAGAACAACGAATGTCAAGCTAAGTTTTTGCAAGATCAGTTTCGTGCTCTTGATGAAGCCGAAACTAGGCGCAGAGAAGTACGTAGGAAACAGCAGCATGATGATACTAGACGTCGTAACGACGACACTGACGAGGAGGAAGCTCCTATAGTCCCTCCTAAGGGCTGCAACTTTCGTTACTTCAAAGCTTGCGGAGTTGAACCTTTCAAATGAGCTGCAAACTCTATCGAAGCGCTCGAGTGGATCACTGGCATTGAGCGAATATTTCTTATCAGCGACTGTGCTGGAGAATCCAAGGTCAGCTTTGCTACTACACTGTTCGAGGGTGGCGCTGTTATGTGGTGGAGATCTCAGGAGAACATGCACGGAGCTAATTGGATTAAGTCCCTATCTTGGGATGACTTCAAAGTGATCTTCTTTCGTCAGTACTGTCCGGCTGATGAAAAGAAACGTCTGAAAGAGAGACTGATGTCTCTTACTCAGGGAACCAAATCGGTGACCGAGTATGAGATTGAATTCACGCGTTTAAGCTTGCTGTCTGACTATCAAGTCGCTACTGAAGAGCGAAAGATCGACCGATTCTTAAGGGGTCTACATCCTGAGTATCAAAAGTTTTTGAAGCACCAAAGGTACACCAATTATGCAGATGTCGTTGAAGCTGCACGGATTCTCGAGCAGGATTTTATTCGAGCTGGAGGAGTTCCTGCTTAATCTTTCAACCCAACTTGTCCGTCACCGCCCAAGAAGTCACGCACTGGTAATTATTTTGGATCTTCATCCAGATATTCTCAATCTCAGACTCAATCCCGGCAGTTCAGCTCACCTCCGGCGCAGCAAGCTAGTTCCTATACAGTACATTCTGAGTCGAGGCAGTGTCGCTGCTGCCATAAGTCACACATTGGGCGTTGTAACCCCAATGATGTGAGATGTTACGTGTGCAATGATATAGGGCATAGTAGTGAAGAATGTCCTAACAAAGTTAAAGGTTGCAACAACTGTTTACGCCCTAAACATACTGAGCATGCATGCACACATCCGTTCAGCATAATTTACCCGAGTGTAGAGCATCATCCACGTCTGCAACAGCAACAACACCGAACTCAACAACAACAGCAGCAAAGACAAAACCAACCGGGCCAACATAGCACATCGCGTGGAGGTTCTAGTCGTCGTAATGAGCCAGCACGGAATCAGAATCGCGCATTCCAAATAACGGCCGAGCAAGCGAAGGAAATACCAGATGTGGTATCTGGTATGTTTCTTGTTAACTCTATCCCTGCTAGAGTTATTTTTGATTCAGGAGCCAACCGTTCTTTCATATCAAATTCATTTGCATCTAAACTTGGAATTGCACCGACCACTCTACCTGTTATATTTGATATCGAAACGGCTAGTAATGTAAGTGTGTCTACCGATAAAATTTACCGTGATTGCATCATTCTGCTCGACAACTGTACTTTCCAACTGGACCTTATTCCGATGGACTTTCACGAATTCGACGTCATTGTGAGTATGGATTGGCTTGATCATCATGACGCCAACATTGTCTGCAAGAAGAAGATGATAAAGCTCACTACTCCTAATGGCCGCAGTATCTGCATCTACGGTGACAGAAAGACAGGTGAATTATGTTTGATTTCTGTAGTAAAAGCTAGGAAGCATATAGCTAACGGTTGCGTGTCATACTTAGCATATGCAATAGATGCTAAGTCTGAAAAGAAAACTTTAACCGAGGTACCGAAAGCCTCAGAGTTTCCCGATGTCTTTAATGAGGACATCTCTGGACTTCCACCAGACCGTCAGGTGGAGTTCAGAATTGATTTAGTGCCATGCGCGGCACCGATTGCTCGAGCCCCATATTTACTTGCACAAGCTGAGATGCAAGAAATGATGAAGCAATTGCAAGAGTTGCTTGAAAAAGGACTTATAAGACCACGTTCATCTCCCTGGGGAGCTCCTGTTCTATTCGTTAAGAAGAAAGATGGGACTCTCCGGATGTGCATTGATTACAGGGAGTTGAACAAGGTAACAATAAAGAACAAATATCCGTTGCCCAGAATAGACGATCTTTTCGACCAGCTACAAGGAGCCAGCTATTTCTCAAAGATCGTTCTCAGATCAGGGTATCATCAGCTCAAACTTCGTGAAGAAGATGTTTCCAAAACAGCTTTCCGTACCAGATACGGGCATTATGAGTTTCTTGTTATGCCCTTTGGTCTTACAAACGCTCCTGCGGCATTCATGGATCTCATGAACCGCGTTTGTAGACCAATGCTTGACAAGTCTGTTATTGTCTTTATAGACGATATTCTCATCTACTCGAAGTCCGAAGCTGAGCATGTTGTGCATCTTAGAGAACTGCTAGAGTTGCTGCGCAAGGAGCGACTTTACGCCAAGTTCTCTAAATGCGAATTTTGGTTGCGACAGGTACTCACGATCTCGATTTATTCACTTTAAGTTTATCTTTTCTGTAATTTTCATGCTTAGCGTTAACTTGTAAATCTTGTATCTTATCAGATACAATTTCTTGGACACGTGATATCCGGTGAAGGAATCGCTGTAGATCCTTCTAAAATTGAAGTCATTCAGACTGGGAAGCTCCCAAATCAGTTACTGAGATCCGAAGTTTCTTGGGATTGGCGGGTTACTACCGTCGATTCATTAAGGACTTTTCTAAATTAGTCGTGCCTCTGACTTCACTAACTCGCAAGAACATTCCCTTTATTTTGGAAGAAGCTCAAGAGAACGCGTTCCAAACTTTAAAGCAGAAGCTCACCGAAGCACCTATCCTGGCCTTACCCGAAGGCAATGAAGACTTTGTGGTCTTCAGCGATGCTTCATATCAAGGGCTTGGGTGTGTTCTGATGCAAAGAGGCAGAGTCATAGCATATGCTTCTCGCCAACTCAAGGATCATGAAAAGAGTCAGCCGACTCATGACCTTGAACTTGCTGCTTTGACTTTCGCATTAAAAACATGGTGTCATTACCTCTACGGCACCAAATGCCAGTTATATACAGATCACAAGAGTCTTAAATACATTTTCAGTCAGAAGGAGCTCAACATGCGCCAATGACGCTCCATGGAACTCATCATAGACTATGACTGTGAAATTCTGTATCACCCTGGCAAAGCAAATGTGGTGGCCGATGCATTGAGTCGAAAATCGTATTCCGCGAAATGCCTCTATACTCTGACTCATACTTCATTTTCATCTACTTTGATCAATGAAATTCTTATTTCCCAAGCTGAAGCCTTGAAAGAAGAAAACCTCAACTCTGAAGACATGAAAGGGCAACTTCAATTCTTAATCGATAGCCCTCGTGGCTTAAAGCTCTTCAAGAATCGCGTTTGGGTTCCGAAATTTGGTGTCATTCGACAAAAATTTCTTTCAGAAGCTCACTGTTCTAACTTCTCACTACATCCTGGCAGCACCAAGATGTACAACGATCTAAAAGCTGAATATTGGTGGTCTGGTATGAAAAGAGACGTAGGCCAATATGTCGATAAATGTGTTACATGCCGATTAGTCAAAGCGGAGCATCAGCAGCCTTATGGCAGTCTTCAGCCTCTACCGATCCCCGGGAAGTTCGATCACATAACGATAGATTTTGTGACAAAGCTTCCGACTACGTGGAGACAACACAATGCAATATGGGTGATCGTGGATCGTCTAACCAAAGTCGCGCATTTCATTCCGATTTGCGAGAATTACTCACTAGAGAAGCTGGCTAAGATTTACATAGACGAGATCGTTACTCGACACAGTGTGCCTCTGTCAATTTTTTCCGACCACGACAGCTGGTTTACTTCAAGGTTCTGGACTGCATTGCAAGAAGGATTAGGCACCAAGATCAGAATGAGCACGGCGTATCATCCGCAGCCTGATGGCCAAAGCGAGCGCACAATCCTTACACTCGAAAACATGTGGCGGGCTTGTGTACTTGAGTTTAGCGGTAAATGGGACGACCACTTGCCGTTAGCAGAGTTTTCTTACAACAATAGCTACCACTCATCGATCAAAGACGCACCTTTTAAAGCCTTATACGGACGCAAGTGTCGAACGCCTACTTGTTGGCATGAAGCCGGTGAAGCACCAATCGCTGGTCCTGAATTACTTCAACAAACCAATGACAATATCAGAATCATTCGCCAACGCATAGAAACTGCTCAATCTCGACAAAAGTCGTATCACGACCGACGCCATAAGCCTTTAGAATTCCAGAAGGATGATTATGTGGTATTAAAAGTTTCGCCGATGAAGGGTGTGTTTAGATTCGGCAAGCGCGGCAAGTTAGCACCACGATTCGTAGGTCCTTTCAAGATCATCGAACGTGTTGGAACTCAATCATATCTTTTGGATTTGCTGAATGAGCTATCCAACATTCACCCCGTGTTTCACGTCTCGCAATTAAGGAAATGTAAGGAAAACGAAGGCGAAAAATGGGCCGACCATCTGATGTCAGGATCTAAATATGAATTACCAAGACTAACTGATTTGAATTTATCAGAGTATAAATCAATGATCTTGCTTTGAATCAAAGTTTAATCAAGAAGTTTGCGGAACAACACTTAATTATTTTAACAAAAACTTTCAGAATCAATAATGAATAAACACACAAGAAGTAATCAAGACTGTTTGTATTGCTGAATTCAATGATTACAATCACCTCTAATCTGTTTGATTAGACGAAGAACACAGACTGTTCTTAGGGTTTTACAACCTTAGAGGCTTATGAAAACTTAATCAACAAAGCAATTACAGACTCAAAATATGCAGAAAACTCCTATACAATAGAAAGACCTATTCTATGTATTTATATTGCTTCTTCATATGTTTCCTTGACGAATAATGACTTCTCTGATAGTAGATATGCTGGAATCTTCACATAGATATCGTTTCCTGAAAATCAGCACTTTCTGTTTCTGAAACTGTTGAGCAGCTTGAATCTCTTGACAGCATGAGCAGAGCAGCTTGAGTTGTTTTGCTCTGGCAGCTTGAACTTTTACACTAGCAGCTCGAGTTTCTTCAACTAGCAGCATGAACTTTGTATTTACATTTAAAAACTACTAACAGTCTGAGAAGTTTAACTAACAGCTTGAATATACTTAAACTATTTCCCAACAATCTCCCCCTAACTTAAATTCTTTACACAAGACTTTAAGTTCTATACAAAAAAAATGGAAATGAATAAGTAAGCTGTTATTTACAAACCAAGGCTTACAAAACTTACAGCTGTGCAAGTTTATGATCTAAAGCCTTCAAAAATTCTCTCTTCATCTCTTCTTTATCACAAGATATTCTAGCTGATTTTATTTGCAGCAACATATCTTTTGAAAAATTGTAAAACTCAAGATTGAAGAAGATACCAGACCCATCTGTGAATTTGATTCTGTATGTCTTTGACTTGACAAACAGATCAATTTGCTTGATCTTTTTCCCTTTCCTCTCAGCATCTTCTATCTCTTGTCTTGCAAATTCAGGGTCAACCACTGTACTTAGATCTCTGATGAGTTGTTTAACTTGTGGAAGAGCAGATCTAACTTGTGTAACAGACCCTATGTTGTACATCTTTATCAGTTCATCCCTGGTCAGCTTCTGAACCATTTGCCAGAATGTATCAAACTCTTCTTCTGGTCCAGACTCTCTTCTTATTACAAACTTGACCCTTAAATCTCTTTCATCCAGTGACTTAGCAAACCAGTAGTTGATTTGAGGCTTTGTGAAATCATGTTGATCAATCAACTTCTCTATCTCCATGGCCTTTTACAGTTGCTGATCAAATAGCACCCTCTTAATAGATGAAGGAATAGAAACAACTGCTTGATCAGTGGGAGCAGGTGTACTGGCAGCAGCTTCAGTTTGGACTGATTTTGTTGATGGTTGGACTTCTTGGGATGGTTGAGCTTCTGGAGAGACTTTTGTTTTCTTTCTTTTCTCCATTTCTTTGTCATGGATCTCCTGCAGCCTTTCAGTAGTCATGGACTGAGCCATTTTCTTTGGGATACCTGCTGCAAAGGCAAAATTGATTAAGAATCTTCTGTGCTCAGCCTTGGTGTGCCCTGTTGGCATTTTTCTCTTCATAGCTCCTTTCTTAACCACAAACCCCTTTAAGTAATCACCTAAAGTCTCATCATCGTCCATTGGGGTTTGGGCTTGCTGATCTAATTCCTTGTCCTGTTCTTCTGCTATTCTTTTGGCAATTTCAGCATCAAAGGCAATTTGGGCTTCTTTGGAAGAGAATTTATGCTTTGGAGACTCAATGAGAATGCCCTTGCCCTTGTCTTTTGCAACAGATGTTGTAGCTTAGACTGTGCTTGATGGAGCTTGAATGCCTTCCCTGATCACAACTCCGGTAACTTTTGAAGGAGCAGCTTGAGTTTCTAGGCTAACAGCTTGAGAAGCTGTTGGGACTGCTAGCCTAGAAACTGGAACTGTTGATGCTGCTTGGACTGTTGTTGTTGGAGCTGCTTGAACTGACTTGGGAACCTCCTGATTCTCCCCCTTTTTGGAAGCATTGGTTTGGTCAGAAGGACCTACAACCTTTGCCCCTTGGGTTTGAATCATCTGCTCTAATTTCATAATTTTATTTCCACAGAGGGTGAACCCTTTGTGAAGATAATCCATTCGCTTATTCTGAGCAGCCTCTGCCTGTTTAAGTTCAAAAATTTGAGCCCCCTGTGCAGCAATGATGGACATTTGATATTCCAACATGGCTACAACAGGTTTCAGCTTGGGATCCGTCAAAAGCAAGAGTTGCAGACTTGTCTCAAGATCAGAAAACACCTGGGGTGCTTGTGATCTATCACTGACATTAAGACCAGAAGTAGAAACTTCTGGGCCCCTCTTTTCTTGGTTCCGGGGACTTCCAGCTTGTGTTTGCACACTTGCTGTTGCCGTGAGTGTGGTCTTAACTATGTTGGCCCTGTCCTGTGCCTTTTGTGCAGAGACATCAGTAGTGCTAGCCACAGAACTCATATGAATCATCTCTGAAGAGATGTTCACCTCCTGAGAGAGGATGGGAGTTTCCTCAATTGGTTCCCTTTGGATATTCTGTGCAGAAGTATCCTTCTGCACAGGGATATATAGCTCTTGTTGATGGGAGGAGGAGGAAGGAGCTCCTGGTCCCCTTTTCCTTTTATATAAGAATTTTACAGGGCGTCTTGGCTGTACAAAAAGATCAGAAGGAATTTGTGTATCATGAGGAGTGGGTTGGGGTCCTGGGGGTGAAGCAGGGATGTTGGGCTGTGTCTGCTCAGGACCCTCTCCTCTGTTTCCTGGAATGATGTTCATCATTGCAGAGGGCAATGGAACATCTACACTGACAAAATTGGCACTTGGCTTTATCAGCCTTTTGATTGAAGACAATGAGTGCCTATGGGAAACATGTATCCGTTTATGTAAATGTGGAGTTGTGCAGGTGTGTGCAATAATTTCTGCCAAAAACCTAGGATACATCAAAAATTTCCCATTCTTTAGGGAATGATGCCTTAACATTCCTTGAAAGATCATGTTTGAAAAATTGAACTGTTGGCCAGTAGAAAAGCACACTAAGGCAGTGGCAATATTTGAAGAAAACTCAGACCAACCAGTTCTTTTGGGGCTTAAACATTGCTGAATAATGTGCACAAGGTATTTCCATTTAGGAGAAAAATGTGCCTTAAGAAAAGTAAAAGAATCAGCAAGACCCCTATAACCAATATTTTGAAGACCAAAATGTAAAGCTTGAATGGATAGGTCGGCATACCTGAGGCATCTTGAAGATGCAAGTGATGTCTGATGGATTCCTCAGTGATATTGATGACAGTTCCATCAATCTTGGATATGAGAGTAGGCACTCCATTAATGGTTTGAACAGATGCATGATTCCAAAATTGTTCAATATGGGAGATGTATATAGTAGGGTTTATGGTTAGGGCATAATGGATGTGGGAGTGCCTGAGGAAATCCATCATTGCATGAAACGGTTGAAGTTCAGAGTGTTTTAGGGTGTATGGGAGGCAGTTATGCTCTTTTACAAACTCCATTGATGAAGAAACGATGGTTTAGGGTTTGAAAGAAGTGTAACATCCTCGGATTTATTTTACTGTATTTTGGTTAATTAAGTGGAAAATATATGTTTAAGTTAAAATTAAGCAATTATTATGTATTTGGGTTATTTAGAAGTTTGTTGCTATTTTTAAGAAAATTGAACTCAGAATCATTGTTATGGAATATTAAGGAATTAAAAAGTTATTTATGATAATTCTAAGATTAAATCAGTATTTTATGGAACCGATTAGTTCGAGTGGTGAAATATGCAAAAATGACGAAAGTTGTATATAAAGGGCAATAGGCTTCATTTTTCTATTTTACACTATCTCACTACTTTATCTCTCTAGAAGTTCTCTCTACATCTCTCTAAGTTATCTCACAAACCGACCGTCAGATTTTTGAGAATTATACGTCAACAGAAAGGTATCGAGGAGTACAACAACAATCTACAGTCGGATTTCTGATTTCATACGAATTAAGGTAAGAATCGATCCTTTTAAGTTTATAGTTTCGGTTTTGAAGTAAATTAGAATTCGAATCTGTCATTTTATGTAAATTGGAGCTTGTTTTGCTTGAAATACTGCAAGATTATGATAGTATATGCATAATAGAATCGAATCTAGGTATCATACATGATATATGCATGATTTTTGACTTAGAAATGAAGGATTTAAGCTGAAATGATGAACATACTCGAATATGTCAAGAACAGAGTCGAAATGCAAGAACAAACTCGAGTTTGGTACTAGATTCGAGTGTGTTTTCGAGTGTAACATTAGATTCGAATGGAGGGTTCGAATCTATGCCCAGAATCGAATGGGGTTTGAAACTAATGCATGAGGTTCGAATCTGACCCTAAGGGTTCGAATCTGATGCATATGATTCGAATCTGATGCATGGTTTCGAATCTAACCCATTAAATTCGAGTTTAATGCCTAAAATTGAGAATACTACTCTCTAAACTCAAGTATTATGAATGAAACTCATAAATAACACATAAAATGGCAAGAATTATTCAAAGGACAAGTTATGAACATGAAAAGGGTTCAAACTTTAATTATAGTTCGAATTTAGACATGTACCCGAAATGGGGGAAAATATCGCCAAACTTACGAAACTTGATTTTATGGATTTAAACGGTTAATGATATGAGGAATTGTTGTAATTGATATAACAGGTCCCTTGTGGTGTTGTTTAACCCACAGTGGGGTGCTTGGAGGATCCGGTTGAAAGCCCGAAGAGAAATAATATTGGTTAAAAGATAAATTACGCACCCACAGTGAGTACAGTAGATTTCGCATGTTTATATTTGTTTTATGTAAGCTTTGCCTGCTGAGACCTGTTGCTTCAATTATTTGTTTGGAATTCTACTAATTTGCGTAGATTTAGATGCACATTCTTACTTGTTGCATGTCCTTTCGGTTGTTGTGCATCTAGTGATGGACCGGTGGGTCGCATCGATTACTCTGATGTTACTGTGCTATATGACCTGGAGCTGATCCCTCCTAGGCCCGGTAGGCAGTATGTCATCCCCGATCGTACGTTTGTCTCAGATGGTATGTTTAAATGCCGAGCTGTGGGCTCGAAGGGGCTGCGGCTCTGGTCCGTACTTTGTGTACGAAGAGGATATCCGATGTTGGTCATCTGTGTTATCCTTGGGCTTCATAAAAATTTATAAAATGCGTAATCTTTGTATTCACTAAGCATCCGCTTATTCCCCAGTTGTTTATTTTTATCTTACAGGTAAAGGAAAATCTGCAGCGGGACCTTCTAGTTAGGTCGTGTGGGAAGATTTGGAAGATATCTGCTATTTAATCGGTAATTATGTTGTAGGACAAATGTTATAATATGTTTGGGATGATTGTAATAAACTTTTGAGTCTGTAGACTTAGAATTGGGTACCTTGTAGCACCGTAGGGTGTTTGTCACTGTTGCACTACTTTATTTATGTATTTTAATGCTTCCGCACTTTTAACTAGGTTATCAGATCATTATGTATTTGCATGTTGGTGAATAATCCTGGGAGTATTGTAAATGGTGGTTGTTGTGGCAAGGGTGTCACACGAGATGGTATCAGAGCAGTTGTTTGAGATTCAAGTGTCCGTGAGGTCTTGATCTCAAACATTAGGTAATGATATGTAGTGGTCTAAGTAATGATCTGAACTAAGATAGGTTATGATCTAGTAATTATAAGTGATTGACTATCATACGGGACAAATAAGTGGTGTCTTTAAACTAATGACATGTTATTAAACAAGTTATATGTTTATATTTTCAGAACATGTCTGGAGGAATGACACCTGAGGAAGCAAGAGAGATGATGCTAGCCATGATGGCCGAGCAGAATAAGATGATACAAGACCAGTTTCGGGCTCGAGATGAGGCCGATGCTAAAAGAAGAGAGGATAAAAGAAAGAACAAGGAGAAGGAAGGAGGAAATAACGAGGAACGAGATGACAACATTGGGTCATCTAACAAGCCCAAGGGTTGTCGTTTCAAGGACTTCAAAGGAAATGGGGCCGTGGAGTTTAATGGATTAGGAGATGCTGTTGCCGCACTGGAATGGATAACAGCAACTGAGCGAACATTCCGAATCAGCGACTGTGCTGAGAAGGACATGGTTCGTTATGCAACTGCTATGTTCACGAATGATGCAATCATGTGGTGGAATGCCATGGTGAACGCTTTGACATTGGAGAAGATTTCTGTTATGACTTGGGCTGAGTTCAAGGACCTATTCACTCAGCAGTACTGTCTGGTTGATGAGCGCCGGAGGTTGGAAGCAAAGTTTATGGCGCTGGTACAGGGGACTAAGACGGTGTCCCAATATGCGGTGGAATTCACGAGGCTGAGTCTGTTCGCGCCTCATCAAGTTGATACTGAAGAGAGGAAAGTGACCAGGTTCGAGGCTGGTCTTGACATTGAGATTAGGAGGGTTATGAGCAACGTCCGCTACCCTACATTTTCTGGCTTACTTGAGGCTGCCAGAAATGTAGAACAGATCTTGATTATGTCGGGCTACTCGATCGGGTCTGCTGCTGCTTCCACCAATCCAACACAGCCGTCACCGCCGAAGCGCTAACGCGAGGGAGGATATTCTGGTTCTTCCCGGTCTTCACAGTACTCACCTCAACAGTCGTATCGCCGACAATCTGGTTCATCTGATCGCGGTCGAGCGCGTGCATACTCCATCAACACTGAGCCGCAGTATTGCAATAAATGTCATCTGGAGCACTTTGGTAAATGCACTAACGGACGTGCTTGTTTTTGCTGTGGGGAGCTGGGCCATTTTCAGAATGACTGCCCAAGGAAGGATGATGCTTGCTATAAGTGTGGGGTGTGGGGTCACTATAGCAGGAATTGTAGAAAGAATGCTCCAACGGCTGCTGTCCCATCATCAACACGATCGGCTGGAGGTTCGAGTGGTGGTTCAGTTAACCGCCGGGGTCAGTCACAGAGGGCACCTGCTCGTGCTTTTCAGATAACTGCAGAGGAGGCAAGGGAAAATCCGGAAGTCGTCACGGGTACGTTCATAGTTAATTCTATGCCAGCACGAGTTTTATTTGATTCGGGTGCCAATAGGTCGTTTGTTTCTACTGTGTTTGCACAAAGACTTGCCATGCCACTGTCTAAGTTGTCTGCTATACTTAATATTGAAACTGCTAGCAATACTTTAGTTAAGGTAGATCATGTATACCGAAATTGCACGTTAGTAATTAAAGATGTAGTCTTCAATTTAGATCTGATTCCGATAGAGTTCAGCGAGTTTGATGTGATAGTCGGAATGGACTGGTTGATCGAGAATGAAGCCCATATAGTGTGTAAGAGCCGAATGATAAAGATAACTACCCCGGAGGGGCGTGAGATATGTATATATGGGGATAGGAGAAGCGGGGATCTGTGTTTGTTGACTATTGCAAAAGCTCGAAAGCTTGTTGCAAAGGGATGTGATGCATACTTAGCATATGCGATTGATGCTAAGGCAGAGAAGAGAACTTTGGCCGATGTGCCGGTTGTTTCACAATTCCCGGATGTGTTTCCGAAAGACTTGTCTGGCGTGCCGCCTGAAAGACAAGTAGAATTTAGGATTGACTTGATCCCTGGAGCTGCACCGGTAGCTCGTTCTCCTTATCGTCTTGCCCCAACCGAGATGAAAGAAATGATGACACAACTTCAGGAGTTGTTGGACAAGGGCTTCATTCGGCCGAGTTCATCGCCATGGGGAGCTCCGGTATTGTTTGTAAAGAAGAAAGATGGCACGATGAGGATGTGCATAGATTACCGGGAGCTGAATAAGTTGACTATTAAAAACAAGTATCCTCTGCCGAGGATAGACGACTTGTTTGATCAGTTACATGGGGCTAGTGTATTTTCTAAGATTGATCTGAGATCGGGATATCATCAACTGAAAGTAAGAGAAGAAGATGTACCGAAGACAGCATTCAGGACTCGGTATGGACATTACGAGTTTCTGGTAATGCCTTTTGGATTAACTAACGCCCCAGCTGTCTTTATGGACTTGATGAATAGGGTTTGTAGACCGATGTTGGATAAGTCGGTGATAGTGTTTATCGATGATATTCTAGTATACTCTAGGTCTGAGGCTGAGCATGCTGAGCATCTCAGGGAGCTGTTAGAGTTGTTGAGGAAAGAAAAGTTGTACGCCAAATTTTCGAAGTGCGAGTTTTGGCTGCAACAGATACAGTTTCTAGGACATGTGATTTCGGGGGCTGGGATTTCGGTAGATCCGGCTAAAGTTGAAGCGATAAAGAATTGGGAGCCACCTCAAACAGCTACCGAAGTTAGAAGTTTTCTGGGGTTGGCAGGATATTATCGGAGGTTCATAAAGGATTTTTCTAAGATTGCAGTTCCTCTGACTGCATTAACAAAGAAGAATGCACCTTTTGTCTGGGAAGCAGTGCAGCAAGAAGCGTTTGATATTTTGAAGAAGACGTTAAGTGAGGCACCGATACTTGCCTTACCTGAGGGCAATGATGACTTTGTGGTGTATACCGATGCTTCGAGGTTAGGGTTAGGCGCTGTATTGATGCAGCGTGGGAAGGTTATAGCGTATGCTTCAAGACAGTTGAAGTAGCATGAGAAGAATTATTCGACTCATGATCTCAAGTTGACTGCGGTAACGTTTGCATTGAAATTATGGAGGCATTACCTGTACGGTACTAAGTGTCAACTTTACACGGACCATAAGAGCTTAAAGTACATTTTTAGCCAGAAGGAACTTAATATGAGACAGCGTAGGTCTATGGAGCTTATTAAAGACTACGATTGTGAGATACTTTATCATCCCGGGAAGGCTAATGTAGTAGCCGATGCCTTGAGCCGGAAAGCTTATGCTAAGGATTTCTGTTATATGATAACGTCCACTATACTAAGTTCCACGATCATTAACGATGTCAAAGCTGCCCAACTAGAAGCTTTGAAAGAAGAAAATGTCGGTGCTGAGGATATTAGAGTACAGATTAAGAATATGGAAACTAGCGAGTCTGGATTAAAAGGTGTATACGGAAGGATTTGGGTGCCGAAGTATGGTGGTATGAGAAATGTTATCATTGAAGAAGCGCATCAATCTAAATTTTTAGTACATCCCGGGAGCACAAAGATGTACAACGACTTAAAGGCAGACTTTTGGTGGCCAGGATTGAAGAAGGATATCGGCCAGTATGTTGAACGATGTAGGACTTGCCGGTTGGTAAAGGTCGAACATCAACAACCGTACGGCAGTATGCAGCCGCTTCCTATTCCGGAATGGAAGTGGGAGCACATTACAATGGATTTTGTTACAAAGCTGCCAAAGACTAAGCGACAGCATGATGCAGTTTGGGTAATCGTGGATCGGTTAACAAAGTCGGCTCACTTCATACCGATTCGTGAAAGTTATTCGTTGGAGAAATTAGCTCAAATTTATATGAACGAGATTGTTTCTAGGCATGGAGTGCCTAAGTCTATTGTATCGGATCGGGATAGCCGGTTTACTTCGAATTTTTGGTCGGCACTGCAAGAAGGGTTAGGAACGAGAATCGCAATGAGTACGGCCTATCGTCCGCAAACCGATGGCCAAAGTGAACGAACGATCCTTACTTTGGAAGATATGATGAGAGCTTGTGTGTTAGATCTCGGTGGCAACTGGGATGATCATTTGCCACTGATAGAGTTTTCGTACAATAATAGCTATCATGCGACGATCAAGAAGGCACCGTTCGAGGCACTGTATGGGAGGAGGTGTAGGACTCCTACTTGTTGGAGAGAAACGGGTGAAACGCCGATTGCTGGGCCGGCGTTACTTCAAGAAACGAATGAAAAGATACAATTGATCAGGCAGAACATGAAGGCGGCCCAGGATCGTCAGAAAAGTTATTATGATCGGAGGCACAAACCGATCAATTTTGAAGTTAATGACTGGGTATACTTGAAAGTATCACCCATGAGGGGTGTTACTCGTTTTGTAAAAAGGGGCAAGTTGGCTCCGAGATTCGTCGGACCCTTTAGGATTGTTGAAAAAGTTGGAAATCAGTCTTATCGGTTAGAATTTCCTGAAGGGATGTCGGGCATACATCCAGTATTTCACGTTGGGAATCTCCGAAAATCATTTAACACTGGAAATGAGGATTGGGCAGACCATACAGAACTGCAAGTTGACGAAAGGCTTCGATATGTGGAGGAGCCGGAGTGTGTATTAGATACTAAGATGAAGAAGTTGAGGAGCAAGGAGATAGAAATGATGCTTATACGTTGGAAGCATCATAAAGGAGCAAATCATACATGGGAAACTAAGTCAGAAATGTTAAGAAAGTATCCGAAACTGTTTGAATCCGAGTAACTTCGAGGACGAAGTTGAGCGTGGTGGAGCCCATGCTGTAACATCCTCGGATTTATTTTACTGTATTTTGGTTAATTAAGTGGAAAATATATGTTTAAGTTAAAATTAAGCAATTATTATGTATTTGGGTTATTTAGAAGTTTGTTGCTATTTTTAAGAAAATTGAACTCAGAATCATTGTTATGGAATATTAAGGAATTAAAAAAGTTATTTATGATAATTCTAAGATTAAATCAGTATTTTATGGAACCGGTTAGTTCGAGTGGTGAAATGTGCAAAAATGACGAAAGTTGTATATAAAGGGCAATAGGCTTCATTTTTCTATTTTACACTATCTCACTACTTTATCTCTCTAGAAGTTCTCTCTACATCTCTCTAAGTTATCTCACAAACCGACCGTCAGATTTTTGAGAATTATACGTCAACAGAAAGGTATCGAGGAGTACAACAACAATCTACAATCGGATTTCTGATTTCATACGAATTAAGGTAAGAATCGATCCTTTTAAGTTTATAGTTTTGGTTTTGAAGTAAATTAGAATTCGAATCTGTCATTTTATGTAAATTGGAGCTTGTTTTGCTTGAAATACTGCAAGATTATGATAGTATATGCATAATAGAATCGAATCTAGGTATCATACATGATATATGCATGATTTTTGACTTAGAAATGAAGGATTTAAGCTGAAATGATGAACAGACTCGAATATGTCAAGAACAGAGTCGAAATGCAAGAACAAACTCGAGTTTGGTACTAGATTCGAGTGTGTTTTCGAGTGTAACATTAGATTCGAATGGAGGGTTCGAATCTATGCCCAGAATCGAATGGGGTTTGAAACTAATGCATGAGGTTCGAATCTATCACCTAAACTCGAATGGAAGTTGAATTTGTGGTATGGGGTTCGAATCTAACCGTAGATTCGAAGGTGAGTTCGAATCTGACCCTAAGGGTTCGAATCTGATGCATATGATTCGAATCTGATGCATGGTTTCGAATCTAACCCATTAAATTCGAGTTTAATGCCTAAAATTGAGAATACTACTCTCTAAACTCAAGTATTTTGAATGAAACTCATAAATAACACATAAAATGGCAAGAATTATTCAAAGGACAAGTTATGAACATGAAAAGGGTTCAAACTTTAATTATAGTTCGAATTTAGACATGTACCCGAAATGGGGGAAAATATCGCCAAACTTACGAAACTTGATTTTAAGGATTTAAACGGTTAATGATATGAGGAATTGTTGTAATTGATATAACAGGTCCCTTGTGGTGTTGTTTAACCCACAGTGGGGTGCTTGGAGGATCCGGTTGAAAGCCCGAAGAGAAATAATATCGGTTAAAAGATAAATGACGCACCCACAGTGAGTACAGTAGATTTCGCATGTTTATATTTGTTTTATGTAAGCTTTGCCTGCTGAGACCTGTTGCTTCAATTATTTGTTTGGAATTCTACTAATTTGCGTAGATTTAGATGCACATTCTTACTTGTTGCATGTCCTTTCGGTTGTTGTGCATCTAGTGATGGACCGGTGGGTCGCATCGATTACTCTGATGTTACTGTGCTATATGACCTGGAGCTGATCCCTCCTAGGCCCGGTAGGCAGTATGTCATCCCGATCGTACGTTTGTCTCAGATGGTATGTTTAAATGCCGAGCTGTGGGCTCGAAGGGGCTGCGGCTCTGGTCCGTACTTTGTGTACGAAGAGGATATCCGATGTTGGTCATCTGTGTTATCCTTGGGCTTCATAAAAATTTATAAAATGCGTAATCTTTGTATTCACTAAGCATCCGCTTATTCCCCAGTTGTTTATTTTTATCTTACAGGTAAAAGAAAATCTGCAGCGGGACCTTCTAGTTAGGTCGTGTGGGAAGATTTGGAAGATATCTGCTATTTAATCGGTAATTATGTTGTGGGACAAATGTTATAATATGTTTGGGATGATTGTAATAAACTTTTGAGTCTGTAGACTTAGAATTGGGTACCTTGTAGCACCGTAGGGTGTTTGTCATTGTTGCACTACTTTATTTATGTATTTTAATGCTTCCGCACATTTAACTAGGTTATCAGATCATTATGTATTTGCATGTTGGTGAATAATCCTGGGAGTATTGTAAATGGTGGTTGTTGTGGCAAGGGTGTCACAAGAAGAATGTGTGATTCGTTCAGAGAGAAAGCAAGAGGCCGTGGAAGAAGAATTTGTAACTGGTAGTTACGACTGAACGAAATCGGGACCTTTAAAGGTTTCGAAAAGGTTAGGTCCCACGCACACATTTGAAAAATTACCCAAATACCCTGCACACTTTGACAGATCAAGTGAAAATAACTAGCAGTCCGAGAAAATGAACTTGCAGCATGAGAAAATTCTCATGCTGTTAGTTTAAAATTATGCAACTTTTCAATGAAACAATGTCTCCCCTTTAAATAAGCATACTGAGTAGATAATAATGAAAACCAATTAATCCATGTTTACCATACCAATATTTGATACTAGGAAAGTGAACCTTCCCACATCAAAAGGTTTTGTAAATAGATCAGCTAACTGATCATCTGTATGTATTTTGGTAACTTGGATTAACTTCTTTTCATTACAGTCTCTGATGAAGTGAAATCTGATTTCTATATGCTTGGTTTTTGGGAATTTCACTGGGTTTTGCACAATGCTGATTGCACTTGAATTGTCAATATAAATAGGAGTGGATAAGAAATTCATACCATAGTCTCTTAGTTGATTTTGAATCCACATTACCTGGGAGCAGCAGCTTGCAGCTGCTACGTATTCTGCATCA
Organism: Centrapalus pauciflorus; assembly: GCA_020465985.1. NCBI lineage: Eukaryota > Viridiplantae > Streptophyta > Magnoliopsida > Asterales > Asteraceae > Centrapalus > Centrapalus pauciflorus. The sequence continues at coordinate 20,069 of JAANYP010005140.1, forward strand.
GTGGATGATGTGGAGACAGTTGTTTGCTTTTTGCATTGCCAAGAGACCAGTCTTGCTCCTAAGTATTGACATCCACCAGTTGTGGATTTCCTGTCAATGTTGCATCCACCATAGTCACTGTCAGAATAAGCAGTTAGTTCAAAAGGAGAGTCTTTAGGATACCATAGGCCTAAATGTGGTTGGCCTTTAAGATATCTAAAGATTCTCTTAACAGCAACCAAGTGAGAATCCTTTGGAGAGCATTGAAACCTAGCACACACACAGACAGCAAACATAATATCAGGTCTGGAAGATGTTAGATACATGAGAGATCCTATAAGAGATCTGTATAGATGAATGTCCACATCTATGCCATCTTTGTGTGTATGGAGCTGTTTATGAGGATCCATTGGAGTGCTTGCAACCTTTGTGTCTTGATAGCCAAACTTTTCCAGTATGTCTTTCACATACTTTGATTGACTTATGAAAAGACCAGTAGGCTTCTGTTTAACCTGCAGCCCTAGAAAGAATGTGAGTTCCCCCATTGAACTCATTTGAAACTTTTTGTGCATTAGAGCCTCAAACTCTTTGCACAAACCATCATTGGTTTAACCAAATATGATGTCATCAACATAGATTTGGACAAGCAGAATCTCATCTTTGATAGACTTAGTGAAGAGTGTTTTGTCCAAAGTGCCTCTCTTGAATTCATTCTGTAGAAGATATGATGACAGAGTGTCATACCATGCTCTGGGGGCTTGGTGAAGACCATAGAGAGCCTTGTCTAGCTTGTACACTCTGTCTGGATACTTGTAATCTTCAAAACCAGGAGGTTGAGACACATATACTTCCTCTTCAATTGTCCCATACAGGAAAGCAGACTTGACATCCATTTGATACACTTTAAATCCTTTGAAGCTTGCATAGGCTAGAAATAGTCTGATGGCTTCAATTCTTGCTACTGGAGCAAATACATCATCATAATCAATGCCTTCTTCTTGAGTGTACCCTTGTGCTACTAGTCTTGCTTTGTTCTTGATGACTATCCCTCTCTCATCCTTCTTGTTTCTGAACACCCATCTTGTACCAATTGCTCTCTTACCTTTAGGAAGATCCACCAGAGTCCATACATTCTGAATTTTGAACTGTAAAAGCTCTTCTTGCATAGCTTCAATCCAGGATGAATCTTTTAATGCTTCTGATGCCTTTTTGGGTTCTAGTTGAGACATGAAACAGGCATGTTCAAAAGCAGCTAGACTGAATTCAGGGACTGCTTGTTCAGCAGCAGCAGTCTCATTGTGAACCATTTTCCTTGTTTGAACAGGAGTGCTTGGATCACCCAGTATTTGATTGAGAGGGTGATACTTGTGAACCCTTAGTGTGGGCTCTCTCTCTGTTTGAAAAGAAGTTCCAAGATTTGTATCATCTCCATCAGAACTAGTAAAAGGATCAGCTTCAGGAACAGCCTGTCTTGAATCTGGGACTGTGTCCCTTTGTGTTGGAGCTGTTCTCTCAGGACTTGGGAGTGGCAGTTCAGTATCTGGATGTGCATAATGTTGGGCATTCAGGACCCCTGGAGGATCACATGACAGAAGTGGTAAAGTGGTGTAATCATCCCAACTTGTTGAATCTGCAGCAGTCTGAAATTTTGTGCCAACAGCTTGAGAAATTGTATTGACAGCATGAGAATTTGTGTTAGCAGCTTCAACCCTGTATGCATCAGCTTCTGCAGTATACTCAACAAAGCTCAGAGAATCTGTTAGTGAATCTAAATCAAACAACCAATCAGGACCAGTGCCTTTGATATTAGCAGTATTTTCATTAAATTCAACATTGGCACTTTCTTCAATTGTTTTAGACACACTGTTGTATACTCTTTAGGCTTTGCTTTGAGTTGAGTATCCTACAAAGAATGCTTCTTCAGCTTTACTTTCAAACTTTCCTAAGTGAGTTTTAGTGTGAAGAATAGTACATGGGCATCCAAAAGGCTTGAAGAAAGCAATTAGGGGACTTCTGTTATGGAATAACTCATAGGGAGTTTTCCCTTTTGATTGAACAACTTGAACCCTATTTAGAACATAACAGGCTGTATTAACAGCTTCTGCCCAGAAAGTCATTGGCAGATTTGAATCAGCTAACATTGTTCTAGCAGCCTCAATTAATGTTCTGTTCTTTCTTTCAGCTACACCGTTTTGTTGTGGTGTTCTTGGTGCACTATATTGTCTAGCAATTCCTTTGGACTCACAGAAACTGTTTAGACTGTGATTTTTAAATTCAGTTCCATTGTCTGATCTTATCACCTTAACTTTGGAATTTGATTGGTTTTCTATCTTAAGGATAAAAGACTTAACTAGCTCAGCAGTTTCATCTTTGGACCTAAGAAAGTAAACCCAAGTAAATCTGGTGAAATCATCAACAATGACTAAACAGTATGCCCTTTTATTCAAACTCAAAACAGATGTTGGACCAAATAGATCCATATGTAGCAACTGAAGAACAGATGAGATTGAATTTACTTCTTTGGTCTTATGAGAAGTTTTGTGTTGCTTACCTTTAAGGCATGCTACACAATGATCATCACAAATGAACTCCTTTTGTGGTAAGCCTCTTACCAGATTCTTTTTAACTAAAGCATTCATGGACTTGAAGTTCATGTGACACATCCTTCTATGCCAAAGAGCAGACTCATTTGATGATGCTTTGGATATTAAACAGCTTAAAGTATTTGATTTAGATAAGAGATCTGTGTCCAGGCAGTAAACATTGTCCTTTCTTGGTGTTCTTAGTAAAACAAGATTTTCAGGAACTTTGAAATCTTTTGAAAGAACAATGCACTCAGAATCTGTGAACAGAACAATGTTTTGTTTGTCACAGATTTGAGAGACACTTAATAAATTGTACTTAAGCTGTTCAACATACAAAACATCATGGAATGTCATGTTGCCTGCATTAACAGTACCTTTACCTGTAACCTTACCTCCTTTTGAGTTGCCTCCAAATGCAACAAAACCTCCATCAAAACCTTTGAAATTTGACAAGCATTCAGAGTTGCCTGTCATGTGCCTAGAGCATCCACTGTCCAGATGCCATCTTGTTCTATGAGGAGACCTGTGGTTGCCCTGCACAAATAACAGCTTAGTTAGTAGTGGAGTAAACCCAAACCAAATTGGTTTTGGGTTGGCCTTGTACATTGACATAACTAAATACTGTTTTTGACTTCTTATATTTAGTGAGATCTACTGATGGAGTCTTTGGAGAGTATTTGGTGATTATATGAGGTATCCAACTATTTTGATCATCTTTTCTTCTAACAGTCTCAGATGGTTCACTAGCAGCTCCAGATTGATGCTCAGCAGTTTGAGCTGTGTTTGTAGTGCTAACAGTTTCAGTTTTTGCACTAACAGCATCAGATTTTGACTTAACAGTCTGATCTTTTGCATTAGCAGTTTGAGCATCAGATTTGTCCTTGACACACCATATTTGTTTAAAACTTGATTTAGGCTTTGCCAAAACTTGTTTATGATGTGTGGACTGTTTTTTATTAACTTTGTAAAACCTGTGATCAACTGTTTTCTTTAGAACTGCTGTGGAAGGTTTCACTTTTGAGTGTTTTGCCTGAATAAGATTTGATTTTGTGTGAGACACAGTCTGTTTTGCAACAGCTGGTTTGTAAAAACAATCTTTGGCTAAGTGATTCTTCCTTCCACAGTGAAAACATCTTTTGACAGTTTGAATTGGAGAACCAGACTTTTCTGCCAATTTCTGGTTCTTGTTTCTCTGATTTCCTCTTACCTGCTGTTGTTTAGGAAACTTTTGAACACCATGCTTTTGGCATGTGCAGACAGAAGCAATTTTACCTCTTTTATTTCCTTTTGATGAAGATGCAGTGTTACAGTTAGAATATACAGAAACTTGTGGAGTAGCATTGCATACACTCATCTTCTCTTTTCCTTTCTTACTGGGGGCTTGGACCTCTATGGGTGCACTCATTGTGTCACAGTCTCTATTTTGACTCTTATCTTCCTTTAATTCAGGACTGTTATCAAGAATAGGATCTACAATAGTCATAGACTCATCTAGTGGTTCATTGACAAGTCTATCAGCAACCTCACTCATTGGATGAATGTACTTGTTATTGTATGGAGGTGGAGTAGCTCTGTATCCTATTCCTTCTTTGGGATTGACCTGAGATTTCACTCTATCTTTAAATTGGACTTCCATTAGGTGTTCCAGCTTTTGATTTGCTAACTTGAAGTTTCCTAGATCTATGTTAACAGATTCTAGTTTCTTATTAGCCTCAAACACCTTTTGTTCAGTCTTTTCTACCTTTTTATTCAGAGATTCTATTTTCTTATTTAGCTCCTTTTTCTCCCACTCATGATAGGTTCTATCATACCCCATTTGAATCTCATTATCCTTATAATCATTGATCTGTTTTTCCAGATCTTCTATGGCTTGCATGTATTCATATCTCCTTTCTTCCATCTTAGCTAGAGTTTTGCACATGCTCTCATTATGATCTCTGTATTTTTTAACCATATTTTTGCATGATTGAGAGCAGAGTTTAGAATTTACCTCAGAGGGCAGTTCAGTGGAGGAGACATTTGATGTTTCTGCCATAAGTGCTTGATTTTGAAATTCTTCCTCTGTCTGATCACTCCAGTCAAACACATTGTCTTCTTGAGAGACAAGTGCTGTTGATGATGATGTTTGAATGGGCTGTGAAGTCCTTGATGGCTGTTGACCTTGAGATCTACATTCTCTGGCAAAGTGACCAAGCTTATGGCATTTATAGCATTCCACTTTTGATTTATCAAAAGATGGTTTGCCTTCTGTCTTGGCTTGAAAGTTGGTCCTTCCAGTTTTTTTCAGAAATCTTTTGGCCCTCATGGTCAGCATTGCATGTTGCCACTTTAGATCCATCTCTTCAAGATCATCTGGATGAATTTGTTCCAAGTCTTCAACATTTAGAGCAAATAATCCATCATTGGCAACAAAAGCCTCATAGTGAGTTTCAGCAGAATTGTCATCACCACCTGAAAAAGAATCACAGTTATTAGATTCTTCAGAAGACAGAAGAGCAGTATTGTGATTATAAGAAAAGGATTTCTTTTTAGCATCAATCTCAGTCTCAAACACTCTTAAACTGTTATACAGATCATCCAATTCTATCTCATCAAGAGTGTCTTTTGTTCTCCATTGTGCAGCATAGACTGTCCATTCTTCTCCAAGAGATCTGAGAAACTTTCTGTTGACTTCATCTTGATCCAGATTGACCTTTGCACTTTCCAGTTCACTTATCAGTTTGTTGAACCTGTCAAATATTTGAGTAAGGTTTTCATTCTTGCCACCAGAAAAGTTTTCATACTGCTGTTTCAAGAGGTCCTTTTGGTTTCTCTTGGTATTGGCATTACCAGCAAACCTCTTCTCTAAGGCATTCCAAAGAGAATGAGCAGTATAAAACTTTTTGAACTGATGTTGATAAGCATTAGGAATGGCTATTTGTAACAATGTAAGTGCTTTTACTTCATTCATTCTAGCCTTCCTTTCAAGTTCAGTTTTTGGAGGAGTTTTGACTGGTTTTCCCTCTTCATCAAGTTCTGGATCAACTACAGGAGGAAATTCAACAGCTTCCCATATGGCATAATCAATGAATTGAATATGCTGTTGAATCCTGAGTTTCCACATCTCAAACTCAGTGGGCTTGAGCATAGGCACTTTGAGTCCTTGCCCAGATCCACTGCTGCTGTTTTCAAATTCCATTGCAAAACAATTAAAAATTTAAAAGAAAGTTTTTGACTTTGAAAAACAAAGAGTAACCTGGTTTGAAAAACCTGATTTGAACAATCTGGTTTGACAAACCTGGCTCTGATACCACTTGTCAGGATCTAAATATGAATTACCAAGACTAACTGATTTGAATTTATCAGAGTATAAATCAATAATCTTGCTTTGAATCAAAGTTTAATCAAGAAGTTTGCGGAACAACACTTAATTATTTTAACAAAAACTTTCAGAATCAATAATGAATAAACACACAAGAAGTAATCAAGACTGTTTGTATTGCTGAATTCAATGATTACAATCACCTCTAATCTGTTTGATTAGACGAAGAACACAGACTGTTTTTAGGGTTTTACAACCTTAGAGGCTTATGAAAACTTAATCAACAAAGCAATTACAGACTCAAAATATGCAGAAAACTCCTATACAATAGAAAGACCTATTCTATGTATTTATATTGCTTCTTGATATGTTTCCTTGACGAATAATGACTTCTCTGATAGTAGATATGCTGGAATCTTCACATAGATATCGTTTCCTGAAAATCAGCACTTTCTGTTTCTGAAACTGTTGAGCAGCTTGAATCTTTTGACAGCATGAGCAGAGCAGCTTGAGTTGTTTTGCTCTGGCAGCTTGAACTTTTACACTAGCAGCTCGAGTTTCTTCAACTAGCAGCATGAACTTTGTATTTACATTTAAAAACTACTAACAGTCTGAGAAGTTTAACTCACAGCTTGAATATACTTAAACTATTTCCCAACATCTGACATACAAGATCAACGAGAAACTGCAATGCGACGAGCCAGAGACGATTCTAGAGACCAAGATGAAGAAATTAAGGAATCGAGAAGTGGCAATGGTGTTGGTGCAATGGAGGACTTCTCATGGAATTTCTCAGACCTGTGAATCTGAGCAAGACATGAGAGTTCGTTATCCACATCTCTTTGAGCCCTAGGTACTTCGAGGACGAAGTGCAAGCGTGGTGGGCTCATACTATAACACCTTGCTTTTATTTTATGTGTTTTTGTGCAATTTGCATTTTATGATGTAATTTGGGAATTTGATGAAATTAAATTATAATTAATGCAATTAAATTATGAAAGTTAAATAATTTTGTTTCAAATTATTTAGTTAAGCAAGTTTAAAGAAATGAAATAAAAACAAGTTTAGGGGTTAAATTGTGTATTTAACAAACTTGAAAATTTTGAGAAAATATAAATACCCCTAAAAGAGGCATATGCTCATTTTAATCAACACCTAGAATTAAATTCTCTGCATTCTCTCCTTCAAAAGTCACAATTTCATCATCTTCTTCGTCTCGATTCTTCACAAATCTTGCAAGGAAATCCAAGAATTCAAGCTATAATCAAACATCAAAGCAACAATCTGCAAGATTCTTGAGGTAATTCTAACTTTTATTCTTTCTTTGGTTCAAAATGAAGCCTACGACTTCTTATGCATAAGAAACCCAAACCAGAATTTTAGACATCAAAATCTAGCAATGTTTAGTATTAAAAAGTTGAAATTAAACTCATGCATGCTATATTTATGAACTGAACTTGAAGAATATGAATGTTTTGTGACTTGGGTGTTTGCGTGGGTATATAATACCGAAACCATGAAGGTTTCGGTATCTATACCGAAACCCATGCTGTAAACTGAAACCATACAGAAGTACTGAAACCTTTAGTTGTACCGAGACCTTGCTAGACTACCGAAACCTTACTCAAAATACCGAAACCCACATAGTGTTTCGGTAAATACCGAAACCTCATAGCCAAAACCGAAACCAAGAAAGCATAGTACCGAAACCATAAAGGTTTCGGTATATACCGAAACCACCTGTGAATACCGAAACCATAAAAATATGTACCGAAACCTTGAGAGACTACCGAGACTATGTATATATTTATATAGATACCGAAACTAGGAATGCAATACTGAAACCATACAAGGTTTCGGTAAGCTCTTTAAACTACCAAAACATGCAATTAAAAAAAAACACCACCGAGACCCAATACATATAGATAATGAAACTCACACAAGAATACCGAAAACCTTTATTTTTAAGGTTTCGGTAATGAAAAACTACTGAAACCCCATGCTTTTGCTCCTCTCAGAAACAATATATATGCATGTGAATTGTGAGGGAGTGGTTCATGCACAAACATAATAAATGGCAACAGCAGTGTGCACATATCTATATATATATATATACATGTGCCGTGTGTCTATATATATATGAAGTCGTGTGTCTATATATAAAGATATATATATATATATATATATATATATATATATATATATATATATATATATATATATATATATATATATATATATATATATATATATATATATATATATATATATATATATATATATGTATATATATATATATATATATATATATATATATATATATATATATATATATATATATATATATATATATATATATATATATATATATATATATATATATATATATATATATATATATGTATATAAGATTGATGGACCAAAATTAAGTGGTCAATGACCAAACTTAATTGCATTCTAAAAGCTACAAAATATTTAGCAAAGAGTTATGGTTTAAAACCGTAGATTTTAAGCAAGTTATATTAACTGGTTATGTATTCTGTAATATTAAATTATAGCATATAATTCGGTTACGAGTCAAAGCTAAAAGTCAGAGTTAAAGTCTAGATAAGCAAGTGCAAGCATTTCAGAGCAATTTAAAGCATAGGAAAGCTAGTGCAAGTATTTTCAGTACTGTGAGTAACAGTTATTCTTGTTTTCATGTATTATATGTAATTGAGACATAATTTGCTTCTATATACGTTCTTTGGACTTCAATAGACTTTTGTGAGTGAAGGCGAACACTATGGTACAGGCGGTGCCCAGCTTAGCCGGATCTTACATCTGATCTATTAATGTGCATAAATTATTGCTATCTGTTTATTATTCTGCATATTATACAACAAGCCTTGTTTGAGCGTTTCTTTGTGCATTTCATAAGCATTTAAACTTTACAAGCAAGCAATTCTGATGCTCACCACTATCCCAAGCATTATGCGGGTAGCTAGCCCCGCATCACAGATTGATCATCTGTCAGCAGTAAACCCTAGTGGTGGCATCTCCTTTCAGCGTGCAATGTCTCAATTGTGCAAGCATTCATCCTGGGAAAAAGCAAGCATGTTTAAAGCAAGGATGTGACATTTTCTCTCTTTTTTATTTTGTTTTTCATAAATAGGAGTAAGAAAATAAACTAACCTACTAACTTACTATAAAAGGAAACTATCCTAATCTACTAAACTTACTATAAAAAGAAAGAAAGACTATTGCTATAAAAAGAAATAAGACTCTACTAAGGTCAACTTACTCTGGATTACGCATTCCGTTTAGTTGAATCAAATACTCAAAACGTGACTTATCAAAAGCTTTGGTAAATAAATCTGCATTATTATCATCCGTTGCCACTTTTACCAGCCTTACTAAGTTCTTTTCAGCACAATTACGTATAAAATGATGTCTTATGTCTATGTGCTTGGTTTTATTATGTTTAACTGGATTATTAGTTATTGCAATGGTAGACTGGTTATCTATCCTAATAGGAGTTTGAGTATAAGCCAAACCGTAATCCCGCAATTGTTGTTGTATCCACAAAACCTGTGAACAGCAACTACCAGCAGCAACATATTCGGCCTCGCACGTTGACACGGCTACCGAAGTCTGTTTCTAGCATTGCCAGGAAACGAGTCTCCCTCCTAGGAACTGACAACCTCCAGTTTTTGACTTGCGCGTCAAGCTACATCCTCCGTAGTCTGAATCCGTTAACGCCTCCAATTCCAGATCGCCCTCCGCGTGATACCAAAGTCCCAGCTTCGGTTTCGACTTGAGGTATCGTAGAATCCGATTCACAGCTTTCATGTGCATCTCTTTCGGATTAGCTTGAAACCTAGCACAAATACAAACATCAAACATAATATCAGGTCTTGAAGTAGTTAAATACATAAGTGACCCAATCATGGCCCGATATAACGTCGGATCCACATCGGTATCACTTTCAGTACCCGGTCCGAGATTGTGATTCACTTGAATCGGCGTGCTGAAATGAGCAGTCAACTTTGTTCCTTCCATCCCGAAGCATTCTAAGATGTCATAGACATACTTCGTCTGATAAATATACATGCCTTCCTTCCTCTGTTCGACTTGCAAACCCAGAAAGAAGTTCAACTCACCCATTGCACTCATCTCGAACTTTGACTTCATCACCTTTTCAAAATCAGTGCACATCTGCTCGTCTGATGATCCAAAAATGATATCATCGACGTACACTTGTACCAAAATGAAATGTTCTCCATTTCGCTTCACGAACAGTGTACTGTCTATTCTCCCTCTTTCAAACCCGTTTTCTAAAAGATGGTTGGAGAGAGTCTCGTACCACGCCCTCGGTGCTTGATGCAATCCATACAGAGCCTTATCTAATCGATATACTCTGTCTGGATATTTTGGATCTGTAAACCCGGGCGGCTGTTCCACATACACCAATTCCTTCACTTTCCCATAAAGGAAAGCACTCTTAACATCTAGCTGATATACTTTAAAACCCTTGAAGGAAGCAGAAGCTAGAAACAAACAGATTGCTTCAAGTCTTGCTACTGGCGCGAACACTTCATTGTAATCGATTCCTTCCTCCTGGTTGAAACCCTTTACTACTAACCTTGCTTTGTTGCGAGTGACTATACCTCGATCATCTCTTTTACACTTAAAAACCCATTAGGTTCCTATTGCCATTTCTCCTCGAGGTAACGGAACTAACTCCCACACTTCTAGTTTCCTAAACTGTGACAGTTCTTCCTGCATCGCTTCAACCCAAGAGTTGTCTTTTAGTGCCATTTGCACATTTTTCGGCTCTACTTGTGAGATGAAACATGAGTAGAGGCAAGTATGAAAGGCCTCGGAGTCATTGATCATCGACAACAACACTGTGTTGTTATTCAAACTACTCCTAGTCCTCACACTAGCATTAGGACTTCCTATGATACTCTCAATAGGATGATTCTTGTTGATCTTAGATGTCTCTATCTCGTCAACCCTCAGATTATCTCCCAAATTTGATCCTATTTCTCCTAACGGGGGAACGACATCATACTCCACATTTTCTTCCTCATGGACATTTTCCTCAGAGTTAGAAGTTGTTGTCTGATTTTCGTTTGTAGGCGCTTCAGATCAGTAATTTCTGGAGATCTATCTTCAGTTGAAGTAAGCTCAGATATTGATTGAAAAGTGGTCCTCGAAAAGCTATGACCCTCGTCATTCAGATTTAATGACGACATGTCCTTTTCGATTGTACCTGCATTTTCATTCAAATGAATGTTAAATGACTCAAACAATTTGTCATAATCAAATATCCATTCCGGACCAGTTTGGGGTTCATGTGTATAACTTGTGACTTCAATGTTATACACAATCTCTACTGTACCATTTGATTTATTAAAAACCCTTTTATTTGGTGAAAATAACCTAGGAAGTATCCTTCGTCAGCCTTTTCATCGAACTTTGATTGGTGTTTTGTTTTCATTAAAGTACATGGTACCCCAAAAGGTTTGAAGCCAGTTAAATTAGATGGCCTTTTATTCAAAACTTCATAACAGATTTTGTTCAAAGATTTGACAGTAAGGACCCGGTTTAAAACATGGCACGCGGTATTCACTGCCTCCCCCCAAAACATGGTAGGAAGCTTTGAATCCGATAGCATGGTCCTTGCTGCCTCAATCAATGTCCTGTTTTTCCGTTCGGCCACCCCATTTTGTTGTGGCCCATAAAGTGCACTAAATTGATGCATTATCCCCTTTGATAGGCAATATACACCAATTACTGTGTTTTTAAACTCTATTCCGTTATCACTTCTAATCCGTTTAACTCTCGTGCCGTAAAATTTTTCCACTTGGTCTAAGAACACGATGAGCTTTGCAGCCGTCTCGTCCTTTGTACCTAGAAAGAAAACCCAAGAAAAACGTGAGTAATTTCCAGTAATAACTAAACAGTACCAACTACCACCTATACTCCTTTTGTTGATTGGTCCGAAGAGGTCCATATGCAACAAATCGAATGTGGCAGCGACGGAGTTCTGAGTCTTGGACTTGTGTGCCTTCTTATGTTGTTTTCCTTTCTTGCACGCTAGACACTTATCCTCGAACTGAAAGCTCTTCATCGGAACACCTTGCACCAATCCATTTTTCGTAATGTAGTTCATCTTTCTCAGGTGCAAGTGTGCCATGCGTCTGTGCCATAAAACCGACTCAGTCTCTGAAGCTTTAGATAGCAGACAAATTGGTCCCATTGAAGATTTCGGCTTGTTCATGTCGAGCATGTACAGGTCATTCTTCCTTGGAGCCCTCATCAGTATCCACTCTTCAGGTACTTTCAACCCCGGTTTTAGCACTATCGCCTCAGTATCAGTAAATAGTACTGAGTTCTTCTTATCACAGATTTGAGATGCACTAATGAGATTGTGAACTAGTTTATCAACGTGATAAACTTGATCCAATTTGATAGTCCCATTAGTGACCACTCCAGTACCGGTGATATTTCCTCCTTTATTTCTAGTGAATGATACAAAGCCCCGATTCCCTCCTTTGAAGTCTGCAAGTAGACTTCTCTCCCCTGTCATGTGCCTAGAGCAACCACTGTCGACGAACCATTTGTTGTTTGGACCTGTAGTTATCTCCTGCACATGAAAGAAAATAGGTTAGTTATCACGGGGAACCCAAGCCATGACTGACTTGGTAATACCATTCTCATCCACATACTTAAACTCTTTCAAATACCCATCTCTCCTTTCAGGTGACTTGGGTTTTTGAATAGGAGCTTGTTGTGGTGTAGAGTGATTTAAGTTCACTCTCGGCCTTTGTGTAGGCATTTACTGTGGAGCTCTTGAATAGTTACGATTATATTGCATTTCAGACTGATATCCCTGAGCTCTACCTGGCGTTTGATGTCTTACAGGAGTGTGTGACCTAACCGGAGTGTAAGCTCTGCTAGGTGTGGTACTCCTATAATTCTGTTGTGGTCCTGACCTAGATTGATTAATGACTCTATTTGGTGAATTAGTCCTAATCACTTCTTTTGGTCGACCTGACACCGGTATTTGTTTCACAGCAGATTTTGGTGCAGCTTGAACAGTCTTCTCGATATTCTGAGAACTACTAGTGCTTGCAACACTTGCAGAAGGGTTAGATTGTTCTGGCTTTCCCGTCCTAGGTGTAGTATCTACTTTCCTATGCGGACAGCTAGAGGCAACATGCACTCTTTCGTGACATCTAAAGCAAGACATTTTATCAATTAACTTTTTGTGTGTGCCCTTTGATTTAGGTGTCTCACTAGTGTCTGGCTCTCTTGGTTCAACTACAGCGACTGGTTCATCCTCCTGATCATTAAAGTCAATTTTGTGTTGTCCTACAGGTTTATCACTAGAGGATGGCACGAATTTAACTTTCTTAATCTTTTTTGACAGTCACCTTAGTTTCATTTTCCTTTACAGTTTCAGACACTGGTTCCGGTAATTCCTCTGAGTCAACTGATTTCTCAGTTTTCTCCTGAGGTTGAGGTACATAGTTATCTTTGAAAGGTGGAGGACTCTCATGATATCCTAGACCTACAAGCTTCTTAGACTGACGCTGTGCATCTAAGATTTTCCCTAGGTTAAGAGATGAGTTCCTAAACTTTTCAAGTTTACTATTTACCTCAGCTACCTTTACCTTAGATTCAGCTAGCTCTATGTCTTTGATTTTAAGCTCCTTGGTTAATGCCTCAACATGTTCATACATTAGTTCTAACCTAACACACTGTTCGCTCAGTTTGTCCTTTAGAACTATAACATCCTGTGCATCAGCCTTAAGCTTATCCCTAAGATGTTGCTTTATATCTACTAGGCTAGCATTATCTGTTTTTAACACTTCATTTTGAGCAGATATGGTTTGATGTGATTCTAGTACTAAGTTTAACCTATCGTTAGATGTAGCATATAAAACACATAAACCATGGAAAAGAGAAAGGTTCAGAGTTACCTTGGTATGATCCGATTCCACGTTGGCCATCTGTGCGGCAAACTCCAAAATTGTCTGATCAGTTGACTTTTCTACCCACATCGGACTGCTTTCATTCTGACTGCTGTCCCCTGTGATTTCCTCTGCCCCATCACTTCCAGTCTCAGTCACTTCAGCCATAAAGGCTCTAGCATTCGATTCTGGATGTGTACTCCAATCATAAGTTCCATCTAGCTGTCTGTCTGATGTGACATTTGATAACAGACCAGCTATATTCGCTTGACTGGTTGAAGTACTTGGTAGATATCGCCCTTGCGATTGATTCTGATACTGTCCCTGTTGATTCTGATACTGTCCCTGGTAGTTCTCGACTTTCGGTCTCTGACACTCCCTAGCGAAGTGTCCTAACCCCTGACAGTTGTAACATTTAACCTTGGACTTATCGAATCCAATCTTGTTGTTACTCACATTAAGATTTCTACCCGTCCTCTTGATGAACCTCTTAACTCACTGAGTTACCATGGCCAGTTGCCATTGCAGATCCATCTCTTCAAGATCATCAGGATCTACCTGATTGTAATCCTCATCCCAAAGCGCAGGATCGTTAATTTTGCCCTGAACGCAATTGTCGTATGCGGCCACGAATGAAGCCAACAGATTCAGATGGTATTCAGTCGATTTTGCGCTCATAGGCATCTTAGAATATCCTTGAGATGAATATGCCGGAGTAGCCTGATGCTGCTGCTTTTCTTCTGGTCTAGCGAACCCTAAGAAAGCCCTACTAAGTGAGTCTTCTGTTTCAGCCGGTGACGACGTCTCTCCCGAGAAGAAAGCTGTAGTAGTCTTCAATTCAGCTGCCACTGAAGGTTTTGACTTCCTGAATTACATTGCAGGATCTCGAACTTGGTCATAATCCGTTTCTTTCTTCAGCAACTCAAAATGATATGCCCTCAGCGTTCCTACAACATTCTCTAGAGTTAGAGTATAATATTTTTCTTCATCATGCTTTATTAAGGCCACATACATCTACCATTTGGCCGGTAAAGCATCCAGAAGCTTGTTATTCTTCTCAGTTTCACTATACTCCACGACGTGGCTGTCTAACTCAGTTAGCAAATGATAGAATCGTGTAATAGTCTCATCCAGCTTTTCGTTCTTCAAGGCTTTGAAGATTGCAAACTGCTGCTTGAGCATTTCCATTCGATTCTTTCTAACCCTCGGGTTACCTTCACATCGTTTTTCCAACGCATCCCACAGCTCTTTTGCTGTTTTCTGATTTCGGAAGGTGTGCAAGATCTCCTGAGGTAATGCCATTCGAATGATAGCAAATGCACGGTTTTCGACTTCATACAATTTTTTATCCTCATCCTTCATCTTTGAATAAGTGACAACCTTTTGTCGTCCTTCAACCTCAACCGTGGGTGGAATGTATCCCTCATCGATACAAATCCACATTCGCATATCATTAAATCTCGCGAAGTCGGCAAACCTATCCTTCCACCAGTAGTAGTCCTCAATTTTCATTAACTTCGGTGGAGAATTCGCCTTTCCACCCTCGTGATCCATCTCCATAAATCTCTGTAGACTTGTCATTGTTTCAAATATTTTTGGATTTAAACTTAATTAATTTAATTCGAAATTAATTTAAAAGAATTCTTTCGAATTTGGATAAATTCGAACTGAATTATTTTTAAACTGTTTTTGAACTAAATTCGAAATTAAGTTCGAAATACAACTAAAATCGAAATTAATGACAAAGTCGACACTAAATTCAAAGATCCTCTAAATTCGAAACCCAACCTAAATTCGAACACCAAACTAGATTCGAATATCCAATTTCGATCTTAGTGTAAATGTAACATCCTAGAAATTAAATTATTGTATTTGTGGTTTATTAGTTAAAATTTTAATTTAAGTTGGATTGCATTTGGAATCATTATAAAAGTTGGTTGTTTGATTTAGAAATTGATAATTTCAATTTATTAAGTTAATATAATTGTTATAAAGTGGTTGAAAGGGGTAAAATAAAGATTGAATCTTTATTTAAAGGAGTTTAAGAAGTTGGTTGCATATTATGTAAATTTATAATTATTAAATTATTAAGGATAATAAATAAAAGATAGAATTCTTTTATTTCGTAAAAAAACCAGTATTTTAATGGAACTGGATAAGTTGAGGGGTTAAAGGTGTCAAAGTTGGAAAAAGAAATAAAAACCCATGTCTTTCATTTTGAAATGAAAGACAATATCTCTTCTACCTTCTCTCTCTAAACTCTCTGCTCTCTATCTCTTTAGAAGAAACGAACCCACGGTTCTTATACTCAACACATCAAGACCATCAAAAATTGCGGAATTAGAAGCTGGAAATTTAGATTTAAAGTGTTAGAAAGGAACTACAACATCTACAAGCATCAATTTAAGGTAAAATTTACTGAAACTCTTTATATTTTGAGGTTTGGATTCGGTTTATATGTCAAAAAGCGAATCAGAGATTTTTGGTCCAAATTATCTATGCATGTTAGATATTCTTGTGGATTTGTGTAAATCTAGTGTTGTAGAAGTTATGTACAAAATTTCAGGTTCAAATTCAAGTTATAAATTTGGTTTTGGGAATTTACAGTAAGTGATCTGTGAGTTAAACATGGGTACCGAAACCTTAAACAAGGGTACCGAAACCATAAAGGTTTCGGTATTAAGCCTCCCCTATCGAAACATATATACTTACTGAAACTATATGTGAGTGTGTGTAAAGATACCGAAACTCTATATATATACCGAAACCAAGGAAGGTTTCGGTATTGAAGGAAAACCACAGGCATGTACCGAGACTAGTGGGAAGTACCGAAACCATGAAGGTTTCGATACTAACTACCGAAACCTCTCCCCTTCTACCGAAACTATATATATACAAGTGTGAATACAGAAACCTTTACCCCCCCTACTGAAACCTTGTATATATATACTGAGACTTGCCTCCACCTACCGAAACCTTTTAAGGTTTCGGTATTGTTGATAAATACTGAAACCCACATACAGAGATTATATAAACTACAGAAACCAAGTATAAGAGAAGTTTCGGTATTCCTTTTATTTCAAAACAGAAACAAATAAATATATATATATCGTCAAGGTTGGATTTGATAGGTGAAAATAAAATGGAACCAATTGGACATTTATATAAAAGGATCAATTCTGGACATTTTGGCAATCCCAGAAATAGGAGATTAAAGTATAAATTGCGGATCACAATTTCGATGGATTTATACAATAATTTGAGAAACTTGATGGAACTTATTATTAAATAAGTTATTGAAGGGATTAATTGGGAATAATAAAACCATCAAGCAAGAGGATTTAAATATGAGTTTCGGATGACGGTTCCGACGGTTGTAATACTTTTAATTGTACAACTTGATGTACATTTGTTGAGAAACATGTTTATGATATGTTTTACTTATGAAATGTAAACAGGTCCCTTGTGGTGTTGTTTAACCCACAGCGGGGTACGTTGTGAGTCCGGTTGCAATCCCGAGGTGAAATAGGACAAATTGAAGTTTATTTGTGCACCCACTGTGAGTACCTTTGATTTTAGCATGTCTGCATGTGCTTTATGTTTGCTATTGCCTGCTGAGGCATGTTGTTTCATTTTCGTTTGGCACTCTACTAACTTGCGTATATATATTGATGCACATTCATACTTGTTGCATGTCCTTTCTTTTGTTGTGCATTCTGTGGATGGACCTGCGTGGTCGCATCTGTACTCTGATGTTACTGTGCTATATGAGCCAAGAGTTTGACACCTCTATGGTCAGGATAGACAGTATGACATCCCCGATGGTAAGTTTGCCTCAATATGGTGGGTTTCTTAATGCCGAGTGTCAACTCGAAGGGGCTGTGGGCTCAGGTTTGCATACCTTGGGTACGTGTGGAGTATACGGTATGTGTTACCGTGGATACTCTGGGTGGCATCATAAAGATTTGTAGAATGTGTAAAATCATACGGTATTCACTAAGCAATTCGCTTACCCCTTTAGTTGTTGAATTTTTACAGGAAAAGGGAAATTTGCGGCGGGACCATCTAGCTAAGATGTCTGTTGATGTATTTGAAGATTTCTACTGTCTAACTTGGTATTTGGTTTATGGAATTATTGTTGTAATAAATTTGAGGATGATGTAATACTTTTGAGCTTGTAGACTTAGATGTGTAACCTATGTAGCACCGTAGGGTGTTGGACACAAATTTGTATTATTTTATTTTGTATTTTATGCTTCCGCACTGTAATTTAAGCTATCAGATCATTATGAAATTATGTGTTGGTAATTAATCCTGGGTGTGTTGTAATGGTGGTTAATGTGGCAAGGGTGTCACAGCGAATGGTATCAGAGCAGTAGTTTGAGATTCAAGTGTCCGTGAGGTCTTGGTCTCAAACATTAAGTGTTGACATGTAGTGATTCTAAGTAATGATCTGAACTAAGATAGGTTACGATCTAGTAATCATAAGAATATTGACTATCATACGGGACAATTGGGTGGTGTCTATAAAATAAATGACATGTTACTAAATAAGTTATATGTTTCATATTTCAGAACATGTCTGGAGGAGGAATGACACCAGAAGAGACGAGAGAAATGATGCTAGCCATGATGGCTGAGCAGAATCGAATGATTCAAGACCAGTTTCGGGCTCGAGATGAGGCCGAAGCTAAACGAAGAGAAGATAAGAGGAAGAATAAGGAAAGAGAGAGAAACAATGACGAACAAGATGACAATACTGGGTCATCTAATAAGCCCAGAAGTTGTCGGTTTAAGGATTTTAAGGGGAATGGAGCAGTCGAGTTTAATGGACTGGGTGATGCTGTTGCTGCTCTTGAATGGATAACAGCCACAGAACGGACATTCCGAATCAGCGATTGTGCTGAGAAGGACAAGGTCCGGTTCGCTACTGCTATGTTCACCAAAGACGCAGTAATGTGGTGGAATTCAATGGTGAATGCCTTAACAATGGAGAAGGTTTCTAGAATGACATGGGCTGAGTTTACTGAAATTTTCACTCAACAATACTGCCCGGCCGATGAACGCCGAAGACTAGAAGCTAAGTTCATGACACTAATTCAGGGGACTAAGTCTGTGTCCCAATATGCGGTAGAATTCACGAGGTTAAGTTTATTTGCACCGCATCAGGTTGATACAGAAGAGAGAAAAGTTACCCGATTTGAGGTTGGTCTTGATTTGGAAATCCGAAGAGTGATGAGCAACGTACGTTACCCCACGTTTGCTAGTCTGCTGGAAGCTGCCAGAAATGTGGAACAAATCCTAATTATGTCAGGATATGTGATGGGGTCTGCTGCTGCTGCTTGAACTAACTCAACTCAACCTTCACCACTGAAACGTCAACGCGACGGAGGCTATTCTGGTTCTTCACGATCATCACAGTATTCACTGCAACAATCTTACCATCGACAGTCTGGGTCTTCTGGTAGTGCTCGTGCTTACTCCATCAACACTGAGCCGCAGTACTGTAATAGATGCAATTTGGAACATCACGGCAAGTGCACCAATGGTCGTGCATGTTTCTGCTGTGGAGAATTGGGCCACTACCAGAATGAGTGCCCACGGAAATCGGATGCCTGCTATAAATGTGGTGTGTGGGGGCACTATAGTAGAAATTGTCAGAGGAACTCTCCAGCAGCTACTGCTCCATCTTCGAATCGATTAATTGGAGGATCAAGTGGTGGTTCAGTCAACCGCCGGAACCAGCCACAAAGGGGACATGCTAGTGCATTCCAGATTATCGCGGAGGAATCTAGGGAAAACCCGGAGGTGATTACGGGTACGTTTATAGTTAACTCTTTGCTTGCAATAGTGATGTTTGATTCTGATGTCGATAGATCTTTTGTGTCTACGGTTTTTGCATAATGACTTATCAGGATACTGTTTAAGTTATCTATTATACTTGACATAGAAACTGCTAGCAACATTCTAGTCAAATTAGACCACGTATATTATAACTACACCTTAGAAAATGAAGATGTAGTCTTCAATTTGGGTCTGACTCCGATAGTATTTAGTGAATTTAACGTGAGAAATGTAGAAGATGTCGACATTGTACATATGAATGACAAATGCCAAGAAGGACCGATGTTTGTTATAATTGAGGAAAGATGGGTTATTGTAGAAGAGTATTTTAAGACTCTATATGTAATACTTCATCGAAGTATTAAGAGTCTGAAGATAACTTGAACTTAAGTATTATGAAATGCTGTTACTAATATAGGTATGACTATGACGGTAAACGAGAATACTCGAGTATATGAATAGGCATCAAATGAATAGTTAAAATGGATTTTGAAGCTTTGAATTGATCCCTGGAAATTCTCCAACAGCTTGTTAATTGTAACGTACCGAAGTGTAAGAGTGATGCGCGGCATAAACATGATTATGAGTAAACTTACCGGCAACCGATAGAAGATCAGAATGAATGGACTATTTCCATATTGGACTATAATACACATTGGAGTATATCATGAGATCATGTATTTTGGATTTATATACCAACTGAAAAGGTCAATTGCTTTGATGGAATTATCATATAACACTAGTTATCATGATAAAATAAAGAAGACCATGTATAAAGTTTTGCACGCGAAGAAATGTAGAAGTCCTACATGTTGGAAAGAAATCGAAGGAACTCTAATTGTTATGTCTGTATTATCACAAAAGTGTTACTGTGGTAATAGTTATAAACTGATCAATTATAAGACATATAAACGATGGAGTATATTGATAGTATCACCGATGAGGCGTGTTACTTATTTTGAAAAGGGTACAAGTTGACACCGATATGTGTTGGCACATCTAGAATAATAGAAAAGTTGGGAATCAATTGTGTCATTTAGAATTACCTATAGAAATATCGAAATAGCACATGGTGTTTCATGAGGAAAGCTTTATGAAATCTTCACAATTGGAAATGAAGATTGACTGATTATGCCAAATTATAGTTCAAGAAAGGTTAATATATGTTGAGAAACAAGTATGTGTTTTGAATACTAATATCAAAAAGTCATGGATCAAAGAGATTAAAATAGTGTTGACACGTTGGAAGTATCACAAGGGAGTAAACCATACTTGGAGATAAAAGTCGATATGTTGAATAAGTAAACGAATATGTTTGAATACAAGCAACTTCGAGGACGAAGTTTGAGCGTGGTGGAGCCCATGCTGTAACATCCTAGAAATTAAATTATCGTATTTGTGGTTTATTAGTTTAAATTTTAATTTAAGTTGGATTGCATTTGGAATCATTATAAAAGTTGGTTGTTTGATTTAGAAATTGATAATTTCAATTTATTAAGTTAATATAATTGTTATAAAGTGGTTGAAAGGGGTAAAATAAAGATTGAATCTTTATTTAAAGGAGTTTAAGAAGTTGGTTGCATATTATGAAAATTTATAATTATTAAATTATTAAGGATAATAAATAAAAGATAGAATTCTTTTATTTCGTAAAAAAACCAGTATTTTAATGGAACTGGATAAGTTGAGGGGTTAAAGGTGTCAAAGTTGGAAAAAGAAATAAAAACCCATGTCTTTCATTTTGAAATGAAAGACAATATCTCTTCTACCTTCTCTCTCTAAACTCTCTGCTCTCTATCTCTTTAGAAGAAACGAACCCACGGTTCTTATACTCAACACATCAAGACCATCAAAAATTGCGGAATTAGAAGCTGGAAATTTAGATTTAAAGTGTTAGAAAGGAACTACAACATCTACAAGCATCAATTTAAGGTAAAATTTACTGAAACTCTTTATATTTTGAGGTTTGGATTCGGTTTATATGTCAAAAAGCGAATCAGAGATTTTTGGTCCAAATTATCTATGCATGTTAGATATTCTTGTGGATTTGTGTAAATCTAGTGTTGTAGAAGTTATGTACAAAATTTCAGGTTCAAATTCAAGTTATAAATTTGGTTTTGGGAATTTACAGTAAGTGATCTGTGAGTTAAACATGGGTACCGAAACCTTAAACAAGGGTACCGAAACCATAAAGGTTTCGGTATTAACCCTCCCCTATCGAAACATATATACTTACTGAAACTATATGTGAGTGTGTGTAAAGATACCGAAACTCTATATATATACCGAAACCAAGGAAGGTTTCGGTATTGAAGGAAAACGACAGGCATGTAACGAGACTAGTGGGAAGTACTGAAACCATGAAGGTTTCGGTACTAACTACCGAAACCTCTCCCCTTCTACCGAAACTATATATATACAAGTGTGAATACCGAAACCTTTACCCCCCCTACTGAAACCTTGTATATATATACTGAGACTTGCCTCCACCTACCGAAACCTTTTAAGGTTTCGGTATTGTTGATAAATACTGAAACCCACATACAGAGATTATATAAACTACAGAAACCAAGTATAAGAGAAGTTTCGGTATTCCTTTCATTTCAAAACAGAAACAAATAAATATATATATATCGTCAAGGTTGGATTTGATAGGTGAAAATAAAATGGAACCAGTTGGACATTTATATAAAAGGATCAATTCTGGACATTTTGGCAATCCCAGAAATAGGAGATTAAAGTATAAATTGCGGATCACAATTTCGATGGATTTATACAATAATTTGAGAAACTTGATGGAACTTATTATTAAATAAGTTATTGAAGGGATTAATTGGGAATAATAAAACCATCAAGCAAGAGGATTTAAATATGAGTTTCGGATGACGGTTCCGACGGTTGTAATACTTTTAATTGTACAACTTGATGTACATTTGTTGAGAAACATGTTTATGATATGTTTTACTTATGAAATGTAAACAGGTCCCTTGTGGTGTTGTTTAACCCACAGCGGGGTACGTTGTGAGTCCGGTTGAAATCCCGAGGTGAAATAGGACAATATGAAGTTTATTTGTGCACCCACTGTGAGTACCTTTGATTTTAGCATGTCTGCATCTGCTTTATGTTTGCTATTGCCTGCTGAGGCATGTTGTTTCATTTTCGTTTGGCACTCTACTAACTTGCGTGTATATATTGATGCACATTCATACTTGTTGCATGTCCTTTCTTTTGTTGTGCATTATGTGGATGGACCTGCGTGGTCGCATCTGTACTCTGATGTTACTGTGCTATATGAGCCAAGAGTTTGACACCTCTATGGTCAGGATAGACAGTATGACATCCCCGATGGTAAGTTTGCCTCAGTATGGTGGGTTTCTTAATGCCGAGTGTCAACTCGAAGGGGCTGCGGGCTCAGGTTTGCGTACCTTGGGTACGTGTGGAGTATACGGTATGTGTTACCGCGGATACTCTGGGTAGCATCATAAAGATTTGGCAGAATGTGTAAAATCATACGGTATTCACTAAGCAATTCGCTTACCCCTTTAGTTGTTGAATTTTTACAGGAAAAGGGAAATTTGCGGCGGGACCATCTAGCTAAGACGTCTGTTGATGTATTTGAAGATTTCTACTGTCTAACTTGGTATTTGGTTTATGGAATTATTGTTGTAATAAATTTGAGGATGATGTAATACTTTTGAGCTTGTAGACTTAGATGTGTAACCTATGTAGCACCGTAGGGTGTTGGACACAAATTTGTATTATTTTATTTTGTATTTTATGCTTCCGCACTGTAATTTAAGCTATCAGATCATTATGAAATTATGTGTTGGTAATTAATCCTGGGTGTGTTGTAATGGTGGTTAATGTGGCAAGGGTGTCACAGTAAAATCGAAATCCAAGCAAATTCGAGTTGGTCAAACTCGAAGCAAACTTTAAGGAAACTCGAAAGGAGCGTATTTTGGTAAAACTCGAAACTGAGCAAAACCCTAATTTCTCCTTAACAAACTCGAGCGCCGCAAATTCGAAAAACGACTAATACTTCGAGTTTTTCAAGTTTTTCAGATTAAATCAATATTTTTACAAGTAAAAATACTGATTTTGGTCAAAAACTTGAACTACAACCAAGTATTTCCCGAAATCTAATTTAATAAGCTCGAAAACCTCCAAATATTGTGATAAAAACCGTCCAAAAATGTCAAGAAACCTAGGATGTATGCTTATGAACACTAAGAACACCAAGAACACCCCGTAGGCTCTGATACCACTTGTAAGGTCTTCACACTACGGATCTATCTAGACGCGACACACACCAACGAGTGCGGAATCCTCGTTAGCGGCTTGACGGTAAGATCACACACACGGAACACGGAGACTACCAAGGTGTTATACGAACAACGGTGAACGTACCTACACGATGATTCTCTCCGAAAACACTCTAAGATTACTGGTAAACTCGAGATCGCCTTCTACTAATTACTCTCCAAAATTCTGCAAAAGTCTAATAATTAATCGAATTAACCCTTAATTATAACACCCGGTTCGACTTTGTCTAGGACAAGTTCGAACTTGGCCCAAGGCCTTTTCCGAACTTGTCCTCTAACAAATTCGAACCTTTGCCTTCAAACTTATGTTTGAACTTATCTTTGAACTTATGTTTGAATTTATCTTTGAACTTTATGTTTGAACTTATTGTAACACATTACCCTAAGTTCAAACATACAAACAATCAATATCGAACACATATAATCAAACATATATCAAACACTTGTTAATATTCAATAGCAAGTAAATCGACTTACACAAAATGCTATCTATACTTAGACTGCTATCGTCACACAGGATGTACTAACAGACTCCCCCTTGACGATAGCTTCTAACTATTTACATTTTTTCTAAGTACTAGAACTATATAAGCAGCGGAAGCGTGGTGGGCCCATAACCCACAGGTCCCAGGATCGAAACCTGTCTCTGATACCACTTGTAAGGTCTTCACACTACGGATCTATCTAGACGCGACACACACCAACGAGTGCGGAATCCTCGTTAGCGGCTTGACGGTAAGATCACACGCACAGACAACGGAGACTACCAAGGTGTTATACGAACAACGGTGAACGTACCTACACGATGATTCTCTCCGAAAACACTCTAAGATTACCGGTAAACTCGAGATCGCCTTCTGCTAATTTGTAAATATGTATTCCCGTATAATATCAGCACCTTTAATGATTCTTTTTCACTCACAAGAAGAATGTCAACTCAATAATTGTGCAATGATGAAAGAACAATAAGAATATTTGAGAGAATAAAGCAAATGGCGGCTGGAATGTTTTCAATGTATTCAACCGTGTTTCATTATAAAACCCTAGGAGCATATTTCTAGGCTCCTTGAATTAAGTATGGAACATTGACAACTTTGGTCCCTTGACTATTACAAAGAAATAAATTACAAGGAAATAAAATACAAGGAAACTACTAAGTTAATATTTATTACAAAACAACTCCCTATGATCGAAATAAAATGTCTAACAATCTCCCCCTTTTCGATCATTTAGGAGGTCCTGGAACTCTGGCATGGTCTGTTGATTCTCGGAGTCCAAGG
This sequence comes from Centrapalus pauciflorus, assembly GCA_020465985.1. Lineage (NCBI taxonomy): Eukaryota > Viridiplantae > Streptophyta > Magnoliopsida > Asterales > Asteraceae > Centrapalus > Centrapalus pauciflorus. Next base: position 45,344 of record JAANYP010005140.1, read on the forward strand.
ATGACGTCGAAGCGTCTTGTCACTTGTCTCAAATGTAGCCGTTCGTTCAGGAGTTCAATGCCGCTGAGGGTATCCTGTATTTCCTTTGGTGAGCATCTTTGTTGTGGATCTGGTTGAGCATCAAAGTCTTAAACTTTCTGTGTAAGCGCAGCTCGAACCAATCTGAGTGTACCATCGGAGTAATAGGGAAGATCCTCAAAGCGCATGTATCTCTTATAGCCCTTGTAATTGACAAAAATGACACCCGGGTCTCCAGAAAGTACAACTCTGTAAGCCGGGTGGTGGGCTAGTAGGAAGCTATCTTGTTCTGGTGCTCGTAGGCCCACTTTAACCAACGCGCTCTCGATCGCCATCTGGAAGTCTCTTAGGCACATAATTATCGAGCGGTGGTTCATGCTTCGCACTATGTGGGTCAGACATTTTCTGATGCGATTTTTCAAGCTGTTGTGTAGAAACTCAACGTCATCCGCACTTATGAAGTCTAGGTCATTCTCGAAGATGTCATCACCCGTGCCATCTTCTCTTTCTACTTGGTAGGAGGGATAGTAGACTTTGGCTCTTTTGCACATGGTTATGGTTCGAAGTTTCTTTATCTTCGATTTCGAGACCTTTGACCTTCTTTCCCGGAGCATCAGTTGATAGTATTCGGCCTGTTCAGCTTTGGTAACATTTGTAAGTTCCATAAGTAGGCGTCTGCTGAAGGATCCAGGCTTCTTTCTGAATACCATTTTGAATCTTTCTACTAGGTACGGGTACTGAAACTGCTCCGGGGGAAACTTCTGCAAGAATTCTTTAAGGACCTGAACGGGGGGTTCTTTGATTTCATCCTTTTTAGCTTCAAGAAGCTTTATGATTGTCCCCCGCCGTTCTTGTCGAAGTTTGTCCTTTTCTTCTTGAGGCAGTTTTTGAACTTTTCCTTTTGAATAATGGTCCACCCAGAATAAACCATCTCTCCTGTATATACCAGGTGCTTCTGGAGTTTCATCAAAGCAGTCGACCCTTTTGGTTTGAGAAGGACCTGGTTGTTCAGTTTGTTGGACTGGAGGAGGGCTTGGGGATCTTGGAGGGCTTAGGACTATGTGGGATTCTTTGAGTGACTGGGGATCTTGAATTGATGATAGGATTTCTTCTTGAGGGGCTGGTGGTGGTGAGTTCAGGAAGTCAAAGGAAGAGGATGAAGATTTTTTCGTTGGAGATTCGGGTTCAGGTTTAGGAATTAATAAGGGTTCGTTGTCACCAATATCGGAATCTGAATCAGAAACCAATATGATTTCAACCTTCTCATGAGGTTCCTCGAATTCTACCATAGCTGTCATCGGATCCAGTGGAGCTGGACCCTCGACCATAGGCTCGTCTTCTATTAATAGGTATTCCTGAGCCTCCTGCCTCTGTTCCCCTGACTCCTGAAACTCTGTCCCTTCAGTGGTCTCTGCTCCCCCTATTAACATTACGGGTTCCTCATGCTGAACCTTTTGCCTTTTCTCCCCCTCATGACGATCAGGGTCGTCCCGATCGTCACGCTTCCTTTTTGTGGCCTCTGCTTGAGGGCGGCACAGGAGTTCGATGACCGCCGACTCGAGTCGGTCCATTCGGGAATTTAACTTCTCTTGGACTTGCAGAATTAATCGGTTAAGTGCATCGATTTTGTCCAAGAGCTCGGCTATCTGAAGTTGGACTGAATGGAAACCTGGTGGGGGGCCAGCTTCGGAAGCGACACCCTTACCCTTTATTAGTGAAAGAAGGGCGGTGTGACAATCCTCGGCAGCTTCCCTTTGGGCGTCCAGGTCAGCCCGGGTAATCACGCCGGCAGCACGTAGAGCTGCCGTTAACATCTCCAAATTGATTGGGAGATGTCCGGAAGTGGATGGCGTTGATTGAGCCACTCCCGGTCTTCCTTCCGTCATTTCTGGCTCCTGTAGAGGACGCTCAGATCCGGAAGTTTGAGGAGCTGCCACGGAGGCAGCTCTTGGGGATGCCACGGAGGCATCGTGCGGTTTTTGTATAATGGGGGATGGAATCGTGAATGAATGAAGTGCGGTCACATGGGGAGGAGTGTGACCTCTTTCAACACCGCCACTCTCCGAATGAGAGGGTGATGGAGTATGTGCTATGACCGCGTGAAATGAAGTTGTTTCCCTTTGAGGGGAAACCAAGTGGGTGGTGGTGGTTAGTTCGACCGTTGGATGGACGGTCTTATGGTGGGGAGTCCGGCTAATTGGGCTTAGTTCACCCTCGGATGGAATACTTATCGCTCGTACGACAGAGACGGTTCTTTCTGAATCCGCTGTCTATGCCGCCTCACCGCCTGCTTCCTCCCTCACCAACACAGGCTCCCCCTCACCCATATCCAGAGTTTGTTGAACATCCACCCGAGCTCCCTCATTCTCACTCATGCTCGCCTCACCGTCGGATTGGCTAGTGTCAGGCGGTCTTGACTGAGACTCATCCGGATAGCACTCTTGAATATATGCCCTAACCCGTTCCAACCCCCTCGACCTCATTAGCAAAGAAAGAGGTATTTTCATTATCGGCACTATTGGGGCCCCCTTTGGCAGAGTTAACTTTTGAATCGCCACTGTGGGGTATACGTCTGCCTCAGGACGTTCATGTATATCGTCATCATGGTCCATTGCATATTGAATGATTAGCTGCAAAAACCGTTGGAGAGAAATGTATTTTCTGCCTTTCTTGGTTCCCCTCTCCACGTGGACTCGTTTTAGTTCCTCGAAGAGGAAAGTAGCATAATCTACATGTCGGTCAAAGGCAAATCCTGTGAACATGGCTAGTACCTGAGCCGATGCAGAGTCGTGGTCGGAATGCTTGGCGGTGAAGCATTTGTTGATTACGTCAAAAAGTATCCGCCAGTGAGATTGAAGGTTTTTGGTTCGGAAATCTGAAGGTTTGGAAAGAGGGCCATCATAACTCAGTGTTTGGATTTCAACTAGTGTTTGGGTGATGGATGGGTTGGGATCAAAATGGTCGTGGGTTGGAAGGTAGAATTCTGCGGGTAGATGAAGGATGTGGCGTATGGCGGATATGGTGAGTTTGACTGGAACACAGTCTATGGTGGATGTGAAATGAGGTTCGGGGTCAGAAAAGAATTGTAGCCTATTCCAGAATTGTTGCAGATAGATCTGGGGAACAGCAATGGCGGTGGATAAGGCGTAATAGATTGGATGGCGAGTGAGGATGTCGTATGCAAGGGTTTGGGGTTCTTTGGCTAACATGGAAACGTCGAGCTGCCAGTTGTGTGGGATAAACTCGACAAACTCGGCGTTGGGGAGGATGGATTGTTCTGGTTGTTGGGCGTTGTTATTTGGGATGGGGGGATGAGGTATGGTAAGAATGACTGCTGGATCCATTATCCTGCAAGGTGCATCAGAGTTAGAATAAGAAGACTTAATTGATAAGGCATTGATGTGAAGTCTAGATTAGTGTGAAATAGAAACTGCCTGATCTGTTTAGCATCGGGTCTTTATTAGTAGAATAAAATTCTATTAATAAAGTCCAAAGTCAATCGTTAAGAGACCGATGTTAGATGGGACCTGTTAGGCACAAAAAGGCCTCAGTCAAACCTGTTCTACATCTGAGGGGGAGATTTATAATCAAACCTGTTGATGCATTTGAAGGTTGAACTTAAGGCCTGTTATATGCCTTATTAAAGCCTAAAGATGATTTGCAATATTAGTCTAAAGCTGTTCTATGTGTTGCAACTAAGACAGTTTGTCCAAGCTGTTCTGTCTGCTGAACAGGCTGGACATAAATTGTCTACGCTGCTCTACACTGGTGACCAGCCTGGGCAATTTTAAAGTGTTCTGTTCTTTGTGAACAGAACCTGTTCTTGTGAACAGGCTAAACACTTTATGGAATACGTTTCCAAGTCATCATGTATTGTTTTTGACTGCAAGATCAGTTTACAAAGTCGAAGACAAAGTGGAAAACAGTTCTGCTCAACCTGCCCACGCTGTTCTGCAAACATGAAGACAAAAGGATATTTGAAAAAGGGTGACAGACCTTTTTCTTATATCAAAATAGGCCTTTACAAGGAAGAAAGACGCAAAGTTGACATTCCTAAATTGGTTAAAGGCAATGCAACAGTAGACAAAGTGAAAAGACAAAAGTTCTGCACATGTGAAGACAAGTCTGCTTTTCAGAAAAGTGCAGAAAAGTTATGTTGTCTTTTCAAACAAGACCTCTTCTTTTTCATTCCGTCCAATGAAGAAGTTTCTCTCAGATCCTCTGAGTGAGTATAAAAGGAAGCTTCTAAGGACAGAAAGATTAAGCAAGCCAAAATAAGCTAAGTGCTAAAACCAAGAGTGAACGTGCAAGTGTGTTTTTCATGCATGCAAGTCTGTTTGTGTAATACAGTTTCTTTGTGTCTAAGCTGTTCTACATAAGCTGTTCCACTAAGTCTTGTAAACACTGTGAGTGCTTCTTAGTGAGTGTATTCATTGTAAACTAGTTTGAGTCTGTCTTAGACTAGTGAACATACTGTTGTATCTGTCATCTCAGCTTGAACCTTTCCGCATTCAAGCTTGTTTGTAATTAACATTTGTTAATAATACATACAAACATTGAGAAAATTGTGTGTAGTTTTAAATAGCTGTATTCACCCCCCCCTCTACAGCTTAAAGCTATATACTTTGGGAACCTCTAGGGACCTACAACTGGTATCAGAGCAGTTTAGAGTGTGTGTCATTCTAGATCTCTCATTCTCCCAAGTTTCCATGGACAACAGTGCTGCAAATTCCTCATACTATGACAATGGTTCAATGGGCAAACCTCCAAAGTTCAATCATCAGAACTTTTCTGGTTGGAAGTGCAGAATGATGCTCTACCTAGAAAATCTGGATGTACAACTACCAGAAATTGTAATGGAGGGTCCTTATGTGCCAACCTCTGTTACAACAATAACTCCTGCTGTTGAAGGAGCAGCTCCTGAGATCAGAACATTTGAGAAAGCAAAAGCTCAATGGTCTGATGAAGACAAAAGATTGGTGGCTCTTGATGCAAAGGCCAGAAACAATCTAGTCATCTCCTTGCCTGATGATGTGTTCAAACAGGTTGAGAAGATGAAGACTGCTAAGGAGATGTGGGATACTTTGTGTACCGTCTAGATGGACCCACAATCACACTAGATAACAGGATTAACAATCGTGTTATACAGTATGAACTCTTCTTTGCAAAACCAAAGGAGACTCTCACAAAAACCTACACCAGGTATACTGCTCTTGTGAATGATCTCAAAGCTGTTGGGATCACTAAGGAGAGTCTCACTCTGGTGAACAAATTTTTGGACATTCTCCCTGAAGAATGGAATTACTTTTCAACAATTTTAAGAAATTCTGGAACAATCAGAAGTATGGATCTTGTCAACTTATATGGATCTCTACTAAATGATGAACAGACAAGGCAACAGAAGAGAAATGCCTTGGAGTTGTCTAAAAGAGGTGCAGCCTTTGTGGCTAATGTGAGACAGGCTGTGAGTCAGGTAAGTGATGTGTTCACTCAACCTGATCAACAGGATGATGATAAGGAGGAAGTGTCAGATGAGGAAGATAATGCAGATCTTGCTGAACAGGATGATGAGCAAATGATAGCTATGCTTGTCAAAAGGTTCAAGAAGAAAAGGTTTGGAAGAAACATGCTGCAAGGAAGTTCAGGTGCTGGCAAAAAGAAGGCATTTGATAAATCCAAGGCTGAGTGCTTCAAATGTGGCAAAACTGGCCATATAGCTGCTGATTGTGTGTCAAAATCTGTTGGTCAGTCATCCAAACCATACAAGACAAACAAGGATGATGGTTATAGGGTTAAGTACCTTATGGCCATGGCTAAGCTAAGGAAATTGGAAAACTCAGTGTCTTCCAATCGCCAAAAGGGACTCATGGCAGAGACATGTGACTGGGAGGACTCTGATTCATCATCTGATGAAGAAGACAATCAATGTCTGGTGGCCAACACTGATGTCCCATCAACAAGCAGCTTCAAACAAGATATGGCTGAAGCTGAAGCCTTCAGCAGCTTAGAGAACTGGAATCCTACTATGATGTATAAGGTACAAAATTTTATGGCTTACAGTTCTGAAGAAAAAGTTAAAATGTTTGAATATATGCTTGTTGATCTAAAAGCTGCTGTTGAGAAGCATGATGCTTTACTATCTGAAATCTCTAAGCTTAAAACTGATCTTAAAACTAAATCTAGTAAACTGGACAGTTTCCATAAGTTGGAAACTGAGCTTGATGAATTAAAACACATCAACTCTATTTTACTGAAAGAAAAGAGAGAAACAGATATAAAGCATGCTAAGCTTCAAAAGATAGTTGACTCTTGGTGCCAATCTGCACAAAAAGTCAGCCATTGTATAAGTCAACAGATCCCTGCACAAATCCAAGCCTATCTTGGAGGAGATCTTCACACAGCAGCTTCCATTGTTGAGATCAATAATCTGAAAGAAGATTTATCCACTCTTGGTGAACTTCCAAACACATTCATTCAAAATGTGAATGGTAAACAAATCTCAACAAATAGGTTTGTCAGGCCTCAAAACACTGACAGCTTGTGTGAACTTAGCTCAAAAGCTGATGTTGGAATTTGTTCTCCATCAAGTCAGCCTGCTAAGTGCTCTGCTGGTTCACACAAGCAAAAGAAAGGAAAACATGTCCAAACTAAAGTTGTGGATACTAAACCTGTTGACAAAACAGGTTCTTAGTCCAAAGCTGATGGTAAAAAGCATGTTAATCCTTTTGATGCTAAACACTTTGAAAACAAGTTTTCAAAAGGTGAGCAGCCTGTTTTCAACAAGGGTAAGTCTCATGTTGAAAACAAAACTGCTGTGATTTCAAATAAATTTTCAAATCATAGTGGTAAACTGGTTTTAAATAAGAATAAGCTTTTCAAAACCAGACACAGTGAGTATGCGATAGGCAGCATAAATCACAATCCAGTAGGGGCAAAGGCAAAGCCATTGCTCAAACTGATATAATTGGGAATAAGTTTCCCAAACCTGTGGAAGCTCAAAAGCCAATCAAGCTCCCTGTCTTTGACATCTGTCCTCCTAAAAAGAGGAAAGAAGAGGCAGCCAAAGCTGTGGCTATTGAACTATCCACTCAAGCTGTTGATTCAACAAAAAGTAATAAAACTGCTAAACCTGCTGAAAGAATCAACAAAAATAACTCAGAATGTGTTTCTGAAAGATCTTCTTCCAAAAACCCTAAAAAGAGAAAATGTTACAAATGTGGGAAGAAGACACATCTGGCCAAGGATTGTCCTGAATCTGAGGACATGAGGCCTGTTGACTCTGTTGTTTCCATCACAGCTGTCACAAGCAGTGTTGGAAATGTCACAGTCACTGAAAGTGGTATTCAAGCTGATACCATTCAAATAGGGAATATTAGTGTGGATATTTCAAGTCCATCAACAAATGTTGATGAAGTAGGAGAACTCATCTCTGTGATGAGTTCCCCTAAAAATGACTAATAATTCTCTTATCACTCTGCAGGAAAAACAACCTCCCCAGGTTTGGTACTTGGACAGTGGCTGCTCAGGGCACATAACAGGTTGTAAAGAATTGCTGAGTGAACTCAGGCCTGAAAAAGGGCCAAAAGTCACCTTTGGTGACAATGTACAGGGATCCACTGAGGGATATGGAACTCTTAAAGCTGGTGCTGCAGTGTTCAAAAGAGTAGCCTATGTGATTGGGCTAAAACATAACCTTGTCAGCATAAGTCAACTGTGTGATGCTGGCTACAAGGTTAACTTTGATGAGCACCTGGGTTACATATTGGATCCCCAAGGCAAAGTTGTGCTATGTGCTCAACGAAAGAAAGGTGTATATGTTGTGAATATGCATTCTGCTGACCCCACAACTGAAACCTGTTTTCTCACAAGAACAAATGCTGATCTAAACTGGCTATGGCACAGAAGACTGTCACATCTGAACTTCAAGAACATCAACAAACTCTGTAAGAAAGAGTTGGTGACAGGTTTGCCTTCTATGACTTTTGCTAAGGATAGATTATGCACAACTTGTGAGAAAGGCAAGCAGAGGAAAACATCTTTTAAATCCAAACATAATTTCTCTATTGATACTCCACTCTTCTTAATCCATATGGACTTGTTTGGACCTGTTAATGTCTCAAGTCTAGGAGGAAGAAGATACACTCTAGTAATGGTTGATGAGTTCTCCAGGTACACATGGGTGATCTTTCTAAAGAGCAAAGGAGAGGCTGCTAGAGAGATTATTGGATTTGTCAAAAAGATGGAAATGCTGAACTCTGCTCAAGTAAAGCAGCTTAGAAGTGATCATGGTACTGAGTTCAGAAACAGTACTCTTGAAGACTTCTGTGAAGAGAAAGGAATCACTCAAAACTTTTCAGCTGTAAAGAACTCCTCAACAAAATGGAGTTGCTGAAAGGAGAAACCGAACTCTCATTGAAGCTGCCAGAACCATGCTGTGTGCATCAGGTTTACCTTCATCATTTTGGGCTGAAGCTGTTAACACTGCCTGCTTCACCCAAAACAGATCCTTAGTGGTGAAAAGATTCAACAAAGCTCCCTATGAGCTGCTCAAAGGGAGGAAGCCAAATGTCAGTTATTTCCATGTGTTTGGATGTCCCTGTTTCATTCTGAATCAAAGGGACCAGCTGTCAAAGTTTGAACCTAAAGCTGATGAAGGTGTGTTTGTTGGCTACTCTGTTATCTCCAAAGCCTACAGAGTATACAACAACAAAAGAAAGGTGATAGATGAATCTATCAATGTCACCTTTGAAGAGTCCAAGAATGCTTCCACCAAAGTTGTTCCTGAATTAGTTTCAGGAGAACATAACTTTGATGATCTGATGCATTCAAACAATGAAGAGGACTCAAAAGCTTCCACTACACCATGTGTGGAACCTGTTAACCATGATGGCCATGATGATGATTATGTCAATACATCCTGTGTGAATAAATGTACTGACTTAATTACAACTGCATGTCCAGAACCTATCAATGCTGATTTTCCCAGTTCCTCTGCTGATATGTTCAACAGTGGTCAGACATGTTCAACAAGTGAACAGGCTCAAGACAACAGTGTGTCTGAAAATCTTGAGAGCTGTTCAACAGGACCCGCTGAAGATGTTAACAACTCAGGTGAATCATCATTGAAAAATGATCCTAAGTGGATCAGGTGTCACCCCAATGATCAAATAATTGGTGACATCAACAAAGGGATACAAACACGGTGGGACAGCTTAGGGAACTTTTGTATGTTCTTTAGTTTGGTTTCACTGATGGAGCCAAAGAAGGTTGATGAAGCATTAAAAGATGCCAATTGGATCACTGCCATGCAAGAAGAGCTCAATCAGTTTGAGAGAAACAATGTATGGAAGCTGGTCCCACTGCTCCTAAGGTAACTATATTGGCAAAAATTGGGTTTTTCGAGAAACCAAGATGGAGAGCAAAGGTCAAATGTCATTAGAATAAGGCAAGACTGGTTGTCAGGCTACAGGACAGGAGGAAGGAAATTGAACTATGATGAACATTTGCTCCTGTGGCCAGCTAGAAGCAATTCGTTTGTATCTAGCCTACGCTGCTCATAAGAGCATTAAGGTATTTCAAATGGATGTGAAGAGTGCATTTTTGAATGGGAAGCTGCAAGAAGAAGTCTATGTCAAGTAGCCTCCAGGTTTTGAAAATAAACAACACCCAGGATTTGTCTATAAGTTGGACAAAGCTCTGTATGGTCTCAAACAAGCCCCTAGAGCCTGGTATGACACTCTTACTGATTTCCTTATGAGCAATGGGTACTCCAGAGGTAAAGTGGATACCACACTGTTTATAAAGAAGGTGAAGTCTGACATTATGCTTGTTCAAATTTATGTGGATGACATAATATTTGGTTCTACTAATGAGCAGCTATGCAAGAATTTTTCACTACTCATGAAATCTAAGTATGAAATGAGTATGATGGGAGAACTAACTTTCTTTTTAGGATTACAGGTTAAACAAACCTCAACTGGAATTTTTATAAATCAAAGAAAGTACACTTTAGATCTATTGAAAAAGTTCAAATTTGATCAAAGTTCTCCTATTAAAACCCCAATGGCAACCAATGTAAAATTGGATGCTGATGCCAGTGGCAAAGCTGTTTCAGTAACAGCTTACAGAGGCATGATTGGGAGCTTGCTATACTTAACTGCTAGTAGACCTGATATTATGTTTGCCACCTGTCTGTGTGCTAGGTTCCAAGCTGATCCAAAGGAATCTCATCTAGCTGCTGTTAAAAGAATCTTCAGATACCTGAAGGGTACACCAGGTTTGGGTCTTTGGTATCCCAAAGACTCAAGCCTTGAACTAACAAGCTATTCAGATTCTGATTTTGCAGGCTGCAGGTTAGATAGGAAAAGCACAACAGGTGGATGTCAACTCCTTGGTGGAAAGTTGATCAGTTGGAGTAGCAAGAAGCATAACTCAGTGTCCACTTCTACTGCTGAAGCTGAGTACATTGCTGCTGGAAGCTGCTGTGGGCAGATTCTGTGGATGTAGCATCAGCTTGAAGACTATGGCCTTGTGTATAGGAAAACTCCTATTCTGTGTGATAACACAAGTGCCATAGCCATCTCCAACAATCCAGTATTTCATTCAAGAACAAAGCATATTGAAGTCAGACATCACTTCATCAGGGATCACATTCAGAAAGGTAATGTGGATGTAAGTTTTATTTCCACTAATGAACAGCTTGCAGACATTTTCACCAAACCTCTTGACGAAAATAGGTTTAATTACCTTGTCAGCAAGTTGGGCATGTTAAATAAGAGTGACTAAGTGTTTCTCAAAGGTCTAAAAAGCTGTATGTTTCACACTGCTCAAGTTTCTCAGAACAGCTTAAACAGAACAGGTTATACATGTTCTGTACTTAGTCATTTGTCTGAAAAACTTGAACAGCTTGAGCATACAACAGGCTGAACAAAATCAGTTTATTCGTCCAGCCTGCTCTAATGGTTCAATCCTCAACCTGTTCATTTCTTCACACTGTCTTACAAGCCTTTGACTTGTAACCTGTTCCACTCTTGAACACAACCTGTTCTCACAAAAGAGAACAGGCTGAAGGCACAGTTTGAAGGAAGAACAGCTTGAAGATTGAATAACTTGTGTTGACCCTGCTCATCATAGGTTTGACCGACAGCGTAGACCAAAAGTTTAATTACCTTTCTTAACAATTAAGTTACTTAAATTATGTTTTTATTTAACTTAATTACTGCGGATAATGTGGATTTCGTGTGTTAGTGATTAAAAAGGTCAAGTGGTCTGACAAATGTTCTGACATGGACAACCGTTCCGTTTTCCGTTAACCAACATTTCAAATCAAACCGCCCAAATCTTTTCTCTCTCATACACACGACTATTCAAATCCAATAAATACCTAAATACTGTTTCATCTTCGTCTTCCTCATCATTTCCAGAAATCCTCAAGAACCCTAAAAATCGACTAAGTGTCTTTTGCTTTTTCAAAACCTCAAAAATTCCAAATGGCTCACAGACCTAATCCCTTTCTTCCAGTATTTGTTGGTGATGATGTTGTTAAACACTCGTCAGTCACCACAATGCTGACCATCAAGCCCACCAACTACATTGCTAACCTAACCATTCCCAAAAACTATGTGGGAAAAGGTTATGACCAAATGGTGGAGTTTCTGAAAGTTCATCCGTTGAACCACGCGATGACTGCATCTCCTGGTGTCCTGTACCAGGAGATGGTGTATGAGTTCTGGTATACCTGTGCCTACATCCCAGAAACCAAAGTCATCAAGGGCACCATACTCAATGGGACTCAGACCATTGAGATCAACACTCATCTGCTCAGGGAAGTTCTTCGACTCCCTGTGGTTGAACAATATGATCGACCACAGCCTGAAGATGAACAGATGAAGAATCTGCTGCACTTCTGTGCTGTAGCAGAACCAAAAGTTGGAGCAACACTGTTCAGGAAGGATCTCTCTCCTACCTACAGCTTCTTATTCGCCTCTGTGGTGATGTGTTTCAGCAGCAAAGTTGGTTCCTTTGACCAACTGAGCCGTGATGAAATCCCTGTAGTTCTGCAGCTTGTGGATGGAACTACCATGGACATGGCCAAATGGATTTTTGTAAATTTGAGGAACCTGGTGCAGCAAGAGTCAATACCAGCTGCTGTTCGATATCCCAGGTTTCTGAGCCTCATCTTCAGACACGTTTGTGGTGAGCATATCTATAATTCTCAGCCTCTACTTAAGACTGCTGCATTCCCAGTTATAGGGAATAGAGTTTTCTATACTCCAGTCCTGCAAAATGAGCCTCCTCTATCCACACCAATGAGGAGGCTGTTAGGTTTGGTGGAAGGACCCTCTACTGTGAGGGTGGATCCAGAAGCTGCTGCTCCCGTAACAAAATCCAAAGCCAGGTCCAAGCTTGTTAAAAGGACCCTGGCAACTGAAGTTGGGCCTGTGAAAAAGAAGGCAAAAACAGCTCAGCCTGAGTCTGTTCCTTTAGCCTCTGTGGCTGAGGAGGAGCAGGCTCCTCACCCTGGTTCATTTGTTGAACCTCAAGCCTCTGTGGCTGGTGCCTCTGTGGCATCTGAGACTATGGAACAGGCCAACCCACCTGTTTCTGACCCAGTCTCAAAACCTGTCCAGTCTGAACCTCTCATTTCCTCTCCCCAATCACCCACTCCATCCATCCTCTATCACAGAAAATCCATCTCCAAAAAGAAATCAGCTAAACCAACCACCTCCTCTGTTCCCTCTCAACAGGGTTCAGTTGAAAAAGAAGCAACCCCTGCTGCCTCTCCTATTTTGGGAGCAGGTTCAGCTCATTTGGAGCCTGCTTCACTCCAATCCGAGTCAACCCCGAGTCAGCCTAGACCCTCTGGTTCCTCCCAACAGGAACCAGTTGTACAAACGAAGATACCCACATCAACTATCCCAGCCTCCCAACAGGCTGAGGATATTGAAAGACAGGAGTCCTCTCCACTCCATACTGCGTCCACACTGTCTCCCACTAAACTCTCCTCACACACTGAGTCTGCACCAGGTGCCCACGCTGCTGATATAGACCAATCGGCAGCTCAGCCTCAATCTTCTGCTCCCCATGATACAGCTGTTCTACAACAAACAGCTGCTGAGGGACCAACTTCCCAGGCTGATGAACCTCAGGGATCACACCATCCCTCTGGTGAGGCTACTCCCTTCATGCAAACTCCATCAGCAGGTTTTACCACTGCTAATGTTGAAATGCATATCCCATCTCTCAATGATGAGGTGCCTTTAGACCAAGGCACTGCAGAGGGAACCACCACTGGTCTTCATGAGGGTGTTGCAACACAAGCAGCATCTGAAAGGCCCCAAACATCATCCCTTTCTCCTGGTGATGCAGCTACAGCCGCTGCTGGAGGACCCTTTGATCCCTCCAAACTGGGCCATCTTACTTTTGCCCAGGCTATGGAGCTTCTGTCCAAAGTCTCTCTTCCCTCTCCATCACATCCTCAAACACCAGCCTCATCATCTTCCTCTCCATCTACCCACTCACAACAATCTACCCATACACCTCCATCTCCCAAAGACCTGCCTTTGAAGGATCAGCTTTCTTTGCTGACCAACAAAGTTGGTTCTTTGGAAAACACCATGAACTCTCTACCCTCCATCATATCAGACTCTGTGTCTGCACAGCTTCAGGGGTTCTTTGATTCGTTCAAGGCCTCTTTCCCTACCACTCCACAGCCTGATCACTCTCCACAGCTGTTAGCACTCACTGCTCAGCTGCAAACTGTGTCCACCTCCCTCTCCTCTATTCTTTCCATTCAGCAGGACTCTGTGTCCTCAATGACAGCTATTTCCCAACAGCTGTCATCACTTCTTACTTCTTGCAACTCTACCCTTCCAGCCACTCTGGCTAGCTTACAAACTATAATTGGCTCCCTTTCTAACTATGTGTCATCAGATCTTGCTGATGTGCAAGATTCTCTAGAACTTCATCTTGCACAGCTGCAAACTCTGCTGTTCACAGCGTCTGACAGGGAGAATATTGTTAAGCTTACATCCCTTGCTGATTCCCACTCCTCTTCTCTTCAGACCTGTCTTTCCCAGCTTATAGAGGTGAAGGATAACTTGGCTTTCTTAGTGACTAGCCTTGTTGGTCCTAAACCTTCTACTAAACCTGCTGGCAAGCCTGCTGACTTTGTGTCTTCAGGCAGACCAGGTGTTGAAGTCGCTGCTTCATCTCCTTTAAAGGGGGAGAAGTCATCTGCCTCGAAGACTAAGTCTAAGGGGGAGAAAACTTCTTCTCCTAAGAAGATACCAGTGTCTGCAACTCACACTGATCAGCCAGCAGATGTTTTTACAGGTACAGCTGAAGGTGCTTCTCAAGCTGCTCTGCCTACTCAAGCTGTCTCTCCAAACCCTGCTCAGTCTAAGGGGGAGGAAGTCATTCCTGAGGACAGGCCTAGCAGTAAAAGGAGGCACTTAATTCTAACTGAAGAAGAAGAAGAAGAGGAAATTCCTGAGGCTGCTGTCACTACAGCAGCAGCTAAAGGAAAAGAAAAGGCAGCTGATGTTTCCATGCAGCAGAAAGAAATTGAAATCAGATTCCACAAGGCCAGGGCCAAAGAGATGGGTCTTCCTATGCAAAAATATTTTGAGTTTAGAGAAGAACAGCTTCAAGCCCTAGAGGTCATGAGAAAGGAAGAAGAATCTGCCAAAGGTGCTAAATCTTTTGCACTTCAAGAAGCAAAGAAAATTAAAATGTCTACCTTGGAGGTGCAAAAGAAAATAATGGAAGCTGCTAGAAAATCAGCAGGGGAGAAAGAGAAGGAAGTAGAGAAAGGTACTCAGGTCTCTGTGACCAAATCAACAGTACCCCATGCAAGAGCTCAATACCACTTTGACAACTTGGCTAGGAAAAAGTTTCATGATGTTGCTGAAAGAAGGCTAGCCAAGGAAGCAATTTTCAAAGTTGTCCCTGTATCAATGAAAGGCAGTCAGTGGAAGCTTAAAATAACAAGGATGGGTGCAACAGGCCCAGAATTGGAAACTTATGACCACACTGATGTAGCACAGATGGGATACAGGGAGTGGATTGAGCTGGCAGTTGCCCTGAGTGAATCAAAGTCTGAAACTGCTAAAGAAATCAGGGCATATGTCAAGAAGTTGATGGAAAAAGTAAAGGATCTTGGCCTGATATCTAAGGAAGTTAGTGAAGGTGTCTTTGTGACACATCCAAAAATAAAGGTCAGGAGAACAAGGAAGGATACAGAGATGGATCTACTCCTTACACTGATTGAACAGGGCGACTATGCCATTGAAATAAAAGGAGTTGATCATAGTCTGCCTAAAGGAATAGAGTTTGAGGATGGAAAGATTATTGAAGAACCTGAGCTGGGGGCATTTTTTGTAGATCCCCTAACTCAGAAGAAGTGCTTCCAAAGAGCCTCAGAGCTGTACAAAGTTGATCTGAGACAACTTGCCGCCTTCAGACTTGCAGTTTCATTTAGGCAGTCTAGCAAATGGAGAGCAGCCGTCTGGGATCAGCTCAGAGGCTTCTATGAAAGAGGAGAGCTCAATGATCCCAAGTTCATGGTCATCAGAAGTGAAGTTGAGGAACTTGAGGATACAAGAGAAGAAATGGAAAAGATGTTCCAGGATCCCCCTCCAATGGAGTGAAGTCCATCTACCGTCTGGGTAGGTGAAGAATGAAAGTTGTCCATCAGTTGGACAGGCTTGCCATTATCTGCTCCTAACACAAACAGTCCAAATACTTTTGTACATTAGTTGTACATCATTACATAAGTTGTAATCTTTTCTTTTACATTAGTTGTAAAATACTTTAGTACATTAGTTGTACTCTTGTAAAAACTTGTGTTGTTGTATGTAATCAAGAATCAGTGTATATATAAACTGATCTTTTACTTTACTGTAATGTTGTAATTTCAATTCAGCAAAATGTACTGTAAAAATATATAATGATTTTTGATAAGACCAGCTTAGACTGGTTATTGCAAATAGGGGGAGATTGTTAGGCACAAAAAGGCCTCAGTCAAACCTGTTCTACATCTGAGGGGGAGATTTATAATCAAACCTGTTGATGCATTTGAAGGTTGAACTTAAGGTCTGTTATATGCCTTATTAAAGCCTAAAGATTATTTGCAATAATAGTCTAAAGCTGTTCTATGTGTTGCATGTGTTGCAACTAAGACAGTTTGTCCAAGCTGCTCTGTCTGCTGAACAGGCTGGACATAAACTGTCTACGCTGCTCTACACTGGTGAGCAGCCTGGGCAATTTTAAAGTGTTCTGTTCTTTGTGAACAGAACCTGTTCTTTGTGAACAGGCTAAACACTTTATGGAATACGTTTCCAAGTCATCATGTATTGTTTTTTACTGCAAGATCAGTTTACAAAGTCGAAGACAAAGTGGAAAACAGAACTGCTCAACCTGCCCACGCTGTTCTGCAAACATGAAGACAAAAGGATATTTGAAAAAGGGTGACAGACCTTTTTCTTATATCAAAATAGGCCTTTACAAGGAAGAATGACACAAAGTTGACATTCCTAAATTGGTTAAAGGCAATGCAACAGTAGACAAAGTGAAAAGACAAAAGTTCTGCACATGTGAAGACAAGTCTGCTTTTCAGAAAAGTGCAGAAAAGTTATGTTGTCTTTTCAAACAAGACCTCTTCTTTTTCATTCCGTCCAATGAAGAAGTTTCTCTTAGATCCTCTGAGTGAGTATAAAAGGAAGCTTCTAAGGACAGAAAGATTAAGCAAGCCAAAATAAGCTAAGTGCTAAAACCAAGAGTGAACGTGCAAGTGTGTTTTTCATGCATGCAAGTCTGTTTGTGTAATACAGTTTCTTTGTGTCTAAGCTGTTCTACATAAGCTGTTCCTCTAAGTCTTGTAAACACTGTGAGTGCTTCTTAGTGAGTGTATTCATTGTAAACTAGTTTGAGTCTGTCTTAGACTAGTGAACATACTGTTGTATCTGTCATCTCAGCTTGAACCTTTCCGCATTCAAGCTTGTTTGTAATTAACATTTGTTAATAATACATACAAACATTGAGAAAATTGTGTGTAGTTTTAAATAGCTGTATTCACCCCCCCTCTACAGCTTAAAGCTATATACTTTGGGAACCTCTAGGGACCTACAGGACCTTTTCACTCAAACACTAGTCCTAACTCTAATCAATGGTGCACTCATAGAAAAATATTTTTGTATTTTTGAATTTATATAAAAAGATGCAAAAATGGAAAAATTTTATAAAAAAATGCTGAGTGTTGGATTTCGGATGGTCCAAATTTGGATGAACAGTGTCACCGAATTCGGATCAGGCTGAAATCCGGATGATACATGATTGGTATGTGGGGTCCGAATTCGGATGAGGTGACGGTGTTGGTCGAATTCGGATGGTTGTCCGAAATGCATGGAAGTGGGGATGTGGGTGGTCCGAATTCGGATGGTGCATGAGCATAATCCGAATTCGGATGAGGACCGAAGTAGATGTATGCAATGAGATGGAAAGGACAGATTTCGGATGGAATCTAGAATTCGGATGGGGACCGAATCCGGATTTCATCCGAATTCGGATTAACAGTGTATGATGAATGTTAACTTAGAAAAATTTTGAACAATTTGAACATACTTTTGAAGAACCGAATTCGGGTGCACAGTGATCCGAGTTCGGATGCACAGTGTCCGAATTCGGTTGTACAGTTGTAAAAATTTTGGAAATTCTTCTAAGGGACACATCCGAATTCGGGGCTTGGTCCGAATTCGGATGGTCCGAAGTGCAGCAGTTTATTTATGATGTTCATGCAGCATGCAACGTGAATAGTGGTGATTGTGACAAAAATGCATGAAATTACAGATCCTAAACTAAAACAACCTAAGGATCGTTTTATCTAACTATTACTAAGTGAAAAACACACATGAAGCAACCCAAAAATAAGAAAAACCGAAAAGAAAAGGTAAAGAAAATTTGAAAATCAAACACACAAAACATGAAGTGAAACACTGAAATAAATGTAGAAATGGGTTACCTGGAAGTGCCGAAGTTGAAAAATGCTAGAAAGTTGGAGAAAAACGATATTCCAAAAGCTTGGAATAGCTTTAATGGTGGCCGGCGGTGAGTGGTTCGACGAGAAGGAGAAAGAAGGAAGAAGAAGAAGATAACTTGAAGGAGAAGATATTTGATAAAAGTGAGTGTTGACCGTTGACCCGCTGGTATTTAAAGCCAGCCGGGTCGGGTCGGGTCAGGTCATAGGATCCGCGCCCAAAAGAAGGTTGGGTCGCCGGATTTCTTTACTTTAACACACACACACAAAACTTAACAAACTAAAAAAAATATTGGGCTTTAAAAGATAAATGAAACAAAAAAAAATTTTGGCCCAAGTTTATAAAATATTTTTGAGTTTTTCTTTGAGACAACAAAGTAAATATATTTTTGGTATTTTCGTTTAGTGTGTAAATTAAGATAAAAAATAAACTGAAATAAAATAAAATAAAATAAACTAAAATGTTTTTGGCTTTTTGATAAATTTCAAAGTTAAAATCTTTTTGGGATTTTCTAACCTATTAAATTAAACTCAAAAATAAAATATAACTAACCTAAAATTTAAAAATTTACTTAATAGAACATCCTAACTATACTCCCCCTCAAATAAATACCGGTTCTTTTCCTTTTGATTTTCTGATTAAGTTCGTTAACCCTTTTGAGCCTTTTAGAAACAGACAAACCTGGATATTGTTTGCGTCCCACTCCGTGATGAACAATTGACACAGTAATTTTTCAGGATCATTAATTATTAAAAATGTACACAGATAAGGAAATATTGAGTTTCAATTTTGACACAGTCCTTAAATTTAAATAACAGATATTTTCTAAAATAAAGGAATTTCAATCACGATAGATTGAAATAGAATTATTTAAGATAATATCTGATATTTAATTGGAAGGCGGATTCAACATGCCGATATGGGATACTAAAAACTGAAAACGAGGTTCGTCTAAAGCTTTAGTGAATATATCCGCAAGTTGATATTTCGTGCCAACAAAATACAACTCAATGGTTCCCTTTTCTACGTGATCTTTAATAAAATGATACCTGATATCTATGTGTTTTGTTCGAGAGTGCTGCACGGGATTGCAAGAGATGGCAATTGCACTTCGAGAATCACAGTAAATTGGGATATTGGTGAGTGAGAATCCATAATCGCGTAATTGTGTTCTCATCCACAGCACTTGAGAGCAACAGCTTGCAGCTGCAACATACTCAGCCTCAGCTGTAGATGTGGAAACACAATTCTGCTTTTTGGAAGACCAACTCACCGGTCTATCTCCTAAAAACTGTATTCCTCCCGACGTGCTTTTTCTGTCAACTCTACAACCTGCAAAATCAGCATCTGAAAAAGCGGTAAGATCGAAATCGGTTCCCTTTGGATACCATAGACCAAGTTCGGGTGTACCCTTAAGATAACGAAAAATGTGTTTTACCGCAGTTAGGTGTGATTCTTTTGGGTCGGCCTGAAATCTAGCACAAAGACATGTTGAAAACATTATATCCGGCTACTGGCAGTCAAGTATAGTAAGGATCCTATCATCCCTCTGTAAGTTGTATTATCAACACTTTTCCCAGAAGGATTGGTGTCTAACTTACAGTTGGAGGCCATGGGAGTTGTGATACTCGTGCAAGAGTCTAACTTATACTTCTTGAGAATGTCAAGAGTATATTTCGACTGGTTCACAAAAATCCCATCCTCAAGTTGTTTGACTTGTAATCCGAGGAAAAAGTACATTTCCCCCATCATACTCATCTCGAACCTGGACTCCATTAGGGCTGAAAAATCCTTACAAAAAATACTGTCAGTAGATCCAAATATAATGTCGCCGACATATATTTGTACTAGCATTATATGTGGGCCTTCCCTTTTTGTGAACAGAGTTGTGTCCACCACACCTTTATAGAAACCGGCAGAAATAAGGAAGTTTGAAAGACTATCATACCATGCTCGAGGTGCTTGTTTTAAACCATAAAGGGGTTTATCTAGCACAAAAACATGGTCAGGTTTATGTGCGTCAACAAAGCCTTGTGGTTGTTCAACATACACCTCTTCGTTAAGTTCACCGTTTAGAAAGGCAGTCTTGACGTCCATTTGGTACCCTCTGAAATCTTTGTGTGCCGCGTACGCCAAGAAGATTCTTATTGCTTCGATCCGTGCAACTGGAGCGAAGGTCTCGTCATAATCTATCCCTTCTTATTGTCGGTAGCCTTTGGCAACAAGTCTTGCTTTATTCCTTATCACAATGTCGTTCTCATCTCGTTTGTTCTTAAAGATCCACTTTGTTCCGATCACTGTACGGTCTTTTGGTTTGGGAACTAACCGCCATACTCTTAGCTGTTCAAACTGGTTGAGTTCCTCTTGCACTGCAACTATCCAATCTGGATCTGTCAGGGCTTCATCCACACGAGCGGTCTCTATCATACTAAGGAATGATGCGAAGAGGCATTCATTAGCAGATGCCCTACGAGTTTGGAATCCTGTTGTAACATCACCAATGATTTGATCTGTTGGGTGACTTCGGGTCCATTTAATCTCGTGTGGAAGGGGTGCTCGGGATGGAACCTCTGTGGTTAATGTGAGGATGGATGAAGATTCATGATCAATGGTTTCAAATGATGGTACCACTGGTTCCGGTTCGATTCCCGAGTGTTCAGGTGAAGGAAGAATTGTTGGTATTATATGTGAGGGTATTATAGGAGTAGATTCAACTGCGGATGTGTCGGTGGACGATGTAGATGGATGAGGGTATGTTGATGAAGATGGAGCGCAAAAACTTTGTGGCGCAGTTGAATTGGAAGGATTGCCTACATTATTAACAACATTAGAAACACTAGCGTTAGGACCGAAAAATTCAACATAAAAAGGATCAAACAAATTAACCAAATCAGAAAAAGAAAAAGAAATGGGATTGTTAGAAGAGTCTCCAGGCATTTGAGTAATGCGACGTCCTGATTGATCAACTTCGGGTGCCAGTTCAGCCAACTCATCAAATGTGACATGCACACTTTCATTGACAGTTCTGGTTCGGGTATTGAATGCGCGATACGCCTTCGTGTTGGATGAGTATCCAATGAAGATCGCTTCATCCGCCTTTTCATTAAACTTCCCGAGGTTGTCTTTGTCGTTCAGCACATAGCACCTGCAACCAAATACACGTAAGTACTTGATAAATGGTACTTTATTCAAAAAGAGTTGGTAAGGAGTTTTGTTAAAGCGCTTATGGATAATGGAGCGATTTTGTGTATAGCATGCTGTTGATACGGCTTCGGCCCACAAGAACGGAGGTAGCTTCGAGAATGTGAGCATTGTACGAGCGGCTTCCACAAGTGTACGGTTACGCCTTTCCACGACCCCATTTTGTTGAGGTGTTCGAGCAGCAGAGTATTGATGCTGAATACCTTTAGATCAAAGGAAGCCCTCAACTACCGAGTTCTTGAACTCCGTGCCGTTATCTGATCTGATTGATTGCACTGACAGCTGTTGTTGGGTCTCGACACTCTTGATAAAATCTATGATTTCTTGAGCTGTCTCGTCCTTGGAATGCAAGAACCTGACCCAGGTGTATCGTGAATAGTCATCAACAATAACCAACACATATCGTTTCCCGTTTATGCTTTGAGTCCGCATCGGTCCGCATAAATCCATGTGAAGTAACTCCAATACTCTTTTTGTTGATGGTTCGGGCTTTGGTTTGTGAGATGATCGTTTCATTTTTCCTTTCTCACAAGCTCCACACAGATGGTCCTTTTCATAGCGCAATTCAGGAAGACCTTTAACCATTTGTTTCACAGCCAGCTTGTTGATATTATCAAAGTTCAAATGGGATAATCTTCGATGCCACAACCAAGAGTCTTTTGAAGAGGCTTTTGATAGTAGGCAAATGTATCCTTCACTATTAGCTTAGCTACGTCAATGGTGTAGAGGTTAGAGTTTCGGGAACCTGTTAGGATTTCTTTTCCATCCATACTCTTAACACTGCAGTTCTTAGCTCTAAACGTTACCTCTAGTCCTTTGTCGCAGAGCTGTCCTATGCTAAAAAGATTATGTGATAACCCCTCAACATAGTCAACGTCCTTGATGACCAGATTATTTAGAACTAAGTCCCCGTATCCTTTGATGTGAGCCTGATTGTTGTTCCCGAATTTTACAGTTCTGCAATACTGTTTAACAACATTGGACAGCAATTCTCTTCTTCCCGTCATATGCTTGGAGCAACCCGAATCCATATACCAAATGGACTTAGCCTGAAAAGCAAATAAATTTAAACAATGAAAATCTATATGCATTCAAACACATCCATTTTTTAATTCACAATCAAACCGTGTTCTGAACCGAGATGTTCAGAAAACATGATGAGTTAAGACCGGGTCCTGGGCTGTGTGCACAGAAGCCAAACGTGTCAGTTTAAGCACAACCGACAAGCAAAAGAACGGGTCCTAGTCTATGGTAACTAAAAGTCATTTCTTCGAAGAACGGGTCTTGATCAGAAGTAACCAAGAACCATCTGCATAAAGATCACACAACCTTGGGTACCCACCTCAATATGGGTCCCCTTTTGTTAGGATTTCCAGATTCATATGGCACATGTACAGTTTTAGGAACCCATTTAGCATTTGTGTGTGGTCCGGATGCATAACCCTTTGGAATCCATTGAAGATTGGATTTATTGGGCTTTGGAACCTTAGGCGCTGAAATTGCCTTTGGTTTTTGTCTTTTTGAGACCTTTTTGATCGTTGCTTTGGTTTTGGACCTTGGCAATGGACAAGTCTCAATTTTATTTGAGGCCGATGATGCAACAATTTTTGTATACTTTTTCCGAATTCGTTTAACAGGATATGGCACGAAAGCATTCATTTCAGGAACGTGTCGTCTATATCTAGTTGGACATAGATTAAATAAATCACTGAAAGAGTACTTTAAAGGAACAACAGAATTCGGTACATCATTACAAGCATTGTCACACACATTGTTACACAAATTGTCTTTAGAGATTACAGACATCCTATCTCTAGTAACAAATTCATTTGGCATTAAAGCCTTCTTCACAAAAAAACTTGTAAAATCCAGCATGGTGGTTTTTGGGACTCTTCTTATATGATCTGTAGGAACAAAACGATTAGAGTCAGTAAGCATGGAAGATTTAGACTTGACAGAATTTTCTTTTTGTTGGTGAGTGGGTTTCTTAAAAGACTTGGATTTGATCTGAGTCTTTTTAGAAACCTCATTTTTGAAAGGTTTTGAACACTCACCTTTATAAATGACAGAAGAAGTTTCAGCTTTGGCCTTACCTTTATTTGATGACACAAATGGAATTTTTGTGGAATGAGAAACTGTTTGTTCTTTTGAAAAATCTTTCAATTTTTGTGAAACCATTTCAAAATTTTCTCTGTAGACAGTTACTTCCACAGATTATTGAAAAGATTGATTTACCAAATCTTCTTCGCTCTTAAGAAGAGCATCTTGAAGATCAAGTGCTTTCTTTTGAGACGACTTCAATTCCTTTTCTAAAACAGTGATTTGTTGTTGAAGAACTTTTGCAGGAATATAAAGTTGAGGAGTTGATTTATCGGTTTCTGTTTTCAATTCAGCATCTGAGTAAGTTGACAAGAGGTCTTCTTCTAAAGTGGGTACTCTAGAAGAATAACTCTCGTTAAGTTCTTCATATTGAAAAGAAATTTCTTTATCTTTACGAGCGACACGTTTCTCATTTTCTTGGTTTAAAACTTCTTTTGATGACTCAAAAAAGAAAGATTTAAGACAGGCTCCCATATAATTCATGTCATAAAATAAAGGTAAAACATTTTGTGCTTTTTCCAAATATTTAGGATTCTTAAAACCGATTCCTTGTTTAGAATGGTAAAACCTAGTTTCTTTGGGCTGATTTATGTGGATAGTTTGTTCTGTTTGACCCCTTTTTAAAAATGCATCGTCAATGGTCTTTATTCTTGAGTACAAACTTATCCTTTCTTCTTCAATCATTTTGTATTTGTCTAAACTGTCTCTATTTTCCATATTTACCGCATCTAACTGTTTTGTAAGTACAGAAATTTCTTCTTTTAATGAGAGTTTTTCTTTTGATAGTGTGTCCATGCAAGATCCAAGATATATATTCCTATCCTGAACATCTACTTTTTCTATTAACATCTGTTTTATAACATTATGATTAGTTAACCACTTTGAATGATATAATTCATATGATTCTTTTAGAGTTTGAGCTTGATGTTTAGCCTGTACACACTTTGCAGTTTCAGTTTTTAATCTAGCTTGTAGATCAAGAATATGTGTGTGCAGTGTACATTCATTATCTACAAATAAATTAGTTACATGTGCAGGAATGTAACAGGAATATACCTCATGTGACTCAGAACCGGATGTAGAGCATTCGGGATCGTTGGTTGTGGTCATCAGACATGCTGGTGAATTTTTCAAAGTCTCCCCCTCAGCAGCATGATCTGAACTTTCAGCAGTAGAAACAGAACAGTTCTCCAACCCAATATGATCAACCATGTAACAGTTCTTGCCCTTGTCATCCTCCTCTTCGGTGTCTTCAGCATCCCAGTAGTCTTCCTGGGCGACGAGGGCTAACGCATCCGTTCTTTTCTTAGCGGCGTCGAGCTTTCTCTCATAATAGGCGACGTCTCTGTCGAAATTGTTCTTACACTCCCGAGCAAAGTGGCCCGGTTTCCCACACTTGTAACAGAGACGTTCATCTGCGGCCTTTGGCTCGTCTGCTCTCGGCTGTTCATCTCTTCTCTCCGCCGGCCTCTTATCGGCGCGGCGATGCTCTCTGCTGTCATCTCTCCTTCTGTCCCTTCTTTCGGGCTCTCTCCTCTCTTCGCGGCGGTCATCCCTACGATCATCCCGCCTATCATCCCTTCTATCCTCGCGCCTATCGTCTCGCCTTTCATAACGGCGATCATCTCGATAGTCGCGCCTATCGTCATACCTCCTCTAGTCGCGATCATCCCGTTTGTAATCTTCCCTGCGATAATCATCGCGTCGTTCATCCCTTCTATCATCAGAGTACCTCCGCGGACCGGTGTCATAACGGAGTTGATTGTTAGTCTTGCTGGAGAACTGTCGTTGTTGGAGACGGTTGGTCCACAAGGCTATCTGTTCCTGTATAGAAGCCTCTTCCTCATCAAATACCTCACATGATGATGATACTTGAGCAAAAGAAGGTGTCGGAATATTCTTGTTCGTGATTAAGGCGAGTGAATCATTTGGTTTCAATTCGGTGTTGGCTGATAGTAGTAGAGAGGCCAATTGATTTGCCATCAGCTGTTGTTGATCTACATCCCCTTGATACTTCTTGAGCTCCTTAAAGACGACGTTGATTGATACCTCAGGAATGTTCAGAACTCATTTCGTGGCCCGACAAGCAAGCTGCCACTCGGGGGCCAAGGCGGCAAAGAACTGGATGTTGATGTCATCCCTATCCTTCTTTATGTGCAGTTTGTTCAACTCATTTAGGACTGCACAGAACCTTGTAAACGTGGCTTGCAGAGATTCCACGTCTTTTGCGCGGAATTCCGTAAACTTAGCCTTTGCCTCCTCAATCTTGGCACGATCATCAAGATCTGCCCCCAGCATCTGGACTTCCAACTCGTCCCACATTTCTTTGGCAGACATTTTGCTGTCTACGCCAACCAGAATATCAGTGGGGAGGGCCTGATAGATAAGATATTCTGCCCTCTTATCAGCATGCTGCCTGTCTCTCTCGGCGTCATTGGCCGGTTCGCGTTCAACTTTTGAGGCTAAGACAGGGGGGTCAGCCTCAGGTCGGGATGCTATTTCCCGATAGTAGATGACGGGACCTTCGGAGATGTACTGAAGCATTAAATTCCCAAGAGGTTGCATTCCAACGAATTTAAGGAACCGGGATTTCCATTGTTCATACTCATCTGGATAGGAGCAGGTGGTCTGTTCTCAGATCCGAGTACGAGAGCTTCGCGAGACATGATATTGGGTGCTGAGTAACAAGTGAAGATCTTAAAGGTGGAAACTTGACACGGATGAGCTGGACTTAGGGCGAATAGTACTGATTTCGGATGGAATGGGTTCGGGTGAACAGTAATTCGGATGGGTCTATGATTCGGATGAAGCACGAATTCGGAGGAGGACCTAAGTCGGATGAACACCTAATTCGGATGAAGTCCAAATTTGGATGAGAACCTAATTCGGGTTGCTTGGATTTCGGATGAAATACTGGTTCGGATGGGGGGAAGTCTGAAGGACCGAATTGGGTGGAACCGGATTCGGAAGGACAGCAGGACTTCGGATGGAACTGAGGGAACCGAATTCGGATGGTCCGAATTCGGGTGAACAGTGAACAGGGCTTAGGAAAATGTCCAGGTGGGGACCGAATTCGGATGGTCCGAGTTCGGATGGTCCGAAATGTATATGGTCCGAAATTGAGATTTTAAAATTTAAGTACAAGTCCACAAAAATGGAAATGCCTGATGTGAACTTCGAATGGTCCGAAGTTCGGATGGGACCTAAGTGGGGTCCGAAATAGGCAGATGGAGGTCCGAAATTCACCTAAAAAGGGTCCGAATTGGACCGAAGTAAGGTCCGAACAAGGATGGATTTGGTCCGAATTTGGATCCTAAGGGGTCTGAATTGCTACAGTAATAGGTCCGAATTGCAGCAGGTTTTATCAATTTTCTAAGGCAGAAGTGAGCAGAATTCGATTTTATCAGTTTTAAAGCCTAAAAAAACATTTCTAAATGATTGATAAACTATTTTAAACACTTTTGGTGACATAAAATAACCTAAAAGACTTAAAAACAGCATAGAACAAGCTAAAAACCTACTAAAAACTCATATTTTTTAAAGGTATAAAAACTCCGAATCTTGATGATTTTTATGGAAAGATGGAAGTGAATGAACTCGAAATCAGTAGAGGATGATATTGTGATGATTATAAGACTATAATAACACAAGAAACGCAGAAAAACAGAGAATAAAAAGATCTAACCGATGGTAGAATGAAGAACACGATGAACTCCTTAAAAAACCCAGCAGAATCCGTAAATCTCAGTTGAAATCCACCTTTTGGGCTCTGATACCAATTGTAAATATGTATTCCCGTATAATATCAGCACCTTTAATGATTCTTTATCACTCACAAGAAGAATGTCAACTCAATTATTGTGCAATGATGAAAGAACAATAAGAATATTTGAGAGAATAAAGCAAATGGCGGCTGGAATGTTTTCAATGTATTCAACCGTGTTTCATTACAAAACCCTAGGAGCCTATTTCTAGGCTCCTTTAATTAAGTATGGAACATTGACAACTTTGGTCCCTTGACTATTACAAAGAAATAAATTACAAGGAAATAAAATACAAGGAAACTACTAAGTTAATATTTATTACAAAACAACTCCCTATGATCGAAATAAAATGTCTAACATAATTACTCTCCGAAATTCTGCAAAAGTCTAATAATTAATCGAATTAACCCTTAATTATAACACCCGGTTCGACTTTGTCTAGGACAAGTTCGAACTTGGCCCAAGGCCTTTTTCGAACTTGTCCTCTAACAAATTCGAACCTTTGCCTTCAAACTTATCTTTGAACTTATCTTTGAACTTATGTTTGAATTTATCTTTGAACTTTATGTTTAAACTTATTGTAACACATTACCCTAAGTTCAAACATACAAACAATCAATATCGAACACATATATCAAACACTTGTTAATATTCAATAGCAAGTAAATTGACTTACACAAAATGCTATCTATACTTAGACTGCTTTCGTCACACAGGATGTACTAACAGACTCCCCCTTGACGATAGCTTCTAACTATTTACATTTTGTCTAAGTACTAGAACTATATAAGTAGTGGAAGCGTGGTGGGCCCATAACCCACAGGTCCCAGGATCGAAACCTGTCTCTGATACCACTTGTAAGGTCTTCACACTACGGATCTATCTAGACGCGACACACACCAACGAGTGCAGAATCCTCGTTAGCGGCTTGACGGTAAGATCACACGCACGGAACACGGAGACTACCAAGGTGTTATACGAACAACGGTGAACGTACCTACACGATGATTCTCTCCGAAAACACTCTAAGATTACCGGTAAACTCGAGATCGCCTTCTGCTAATTACTCTCCGAAATTCTGCAAAAGTCTCCTAATGATTCGAGTTAACCCTTAATTATACTGACCAATTCGAGTTTGTCATGGGACAAACTCGAAACATGCCCAAGGCCCATTCGAATTTGTCTACCTGACAAATTCGAATTTACCTCTATGACAAATTCGAATTTACTACACATTCGAATTCCCTTCATTGACAAATTCAAACTTAATCTAAATTCGAATTTCACATATCAAACTTATATTTGAACTTATGTTTTAACTTATGTTTGAATTGATCTTTGAACTTTATGTTTGAACTTCTTGTAATGTATTACATCAAGTTCAAACATACAATCAACCAATATCAAACACACATAATCACATATATCAAACACTAGTCAATATTCACTATTACGTAACTTGACTTGCACAAAATGCTAACTATACTTAGACTGCTATCGTCACACAAGGTGTACCAACAATGTACAAACAAAAAGTTCAACATGTTGGACTGTTGATCTTGGGAGCAGATAACGGCAAGCCTGTCCAACAGATGGACAGCTTCCATTCTTCACCTACCCTGATGGTAGATGAACTTCACTTCAGTGGTGGTGGTCCTTCAAACATCTTTTCAAGCTCATCCCTTGTTTCCTCCAGATCTTGGACTTCAACTCTGAGGATCATAAACTTGGGATGTTGAAGTTCACCTCTCTCATAAAAGCCTCTGAGCTGGTCCCAGATGGCTGCTCTCCACCTGCTTGATTGCCTGAATGAAGTTGCAAGTCTGAAGGCTGCAAGCTGTCTCAGATCTACCTTCTAAAGATCTGATGCTCTTTGAAAGCACTATTTCTGTGTTACGGGATCTACAAAAAATGCCCCCAACTCAGGTTCTTCAATAATTTTGCTTTCTTCAAACTCAATTCCATTGGGCAGGCTGTAGTCAATTCCTTTCATCTCAACAGCATAATCACCTTGCTCTATTAAGATGAGGAGTTCCTCCAGTTCAGAATCTTTTCTTGTCCTCCAGGCCTTTATTTTGGGGTATGTCACAGAGACACCCTCACTTACTTCTTTTGAGATCAGGCCAAGATCCTTTACTCTCTCCATCAGCTTCTTAACATATGCCCTGACAGTCTTAGTCGTTTCTGACTTAGACTGGCTCAGGACAACTGCCAGCATAACCCATTCCCTGTACCCCATCTGTGAAACATCAGTGTAGTCATAAGTTTCCAGTTCTGGGCCTGTTGCACCCATTCTGGTAATTTGCAATTTCCACTGTTTGCCTTTTCTTGATGTGGGGACAGCTTTGACAATTGCTTCCTTGGCAAGCCTTCTATCAGCAACATCATGAAACTTTTTCCTTGCCAGGTTGTCAAAATGGAATTTGGCTTTTGCAGGATGCTTGCTTTGGTTTGGTCACAGAGACCAGAGCACCCACTTCCTTTTCAACTTCATTCTCACCAGCTGATCCCTTAGCAGCTTCCATCAGTTTCTTTTGCACATCTAGAGAGGGCATTTTGATTTTGCTTGCCTCTTGAAGTGCAAAAGTTCTGGCAGCTTTGGCAGAGGCTTCTTCTTCTCTTAGTGCTTCCAGGGCTTTAAGTTGTTCATCTCTGAACTCATAGTATTTATCCATGGAAAGACCCATTTCCTTTGCCCTGGCTTTGTGAAACTTTAACTCTGCTGCTTTCTGCTGTTCAGGATCAAATACTGCCTTTTCTTTTCCGTTAGCTGTTGTAGTGATAACAGCTTTAGGAATGTCTTCTTCTTCTTCTTCCTCCAGTATGAGGTGCCTCCTTCTGCTGCTTGGCCTGTCCCCAAAAATGAATTCCTCCCCCTTAGACTGTGCAGGGTTTGGAGATTCAGCCTGAGTAGGTTGAGCAGCTTCAGGTAGATGAGAGGCACCCTCAGCTGGACCAGTACCTGTTTCAAATGCACCTGCTGTTTGACCAGTAGTAGCTGATGTCTCCTTAGGAGAAGAAGTTTTCTCCCCCTTAGACTCAGTCTTAGAGGCAGACAACTTCTCCCCCTTTGAAGGAGATGGACCAGCACCTTCAACAACCGGTCTGCCTGAAGAAACAAAATTCAGAAGGCTTTGAAGCAGTTTTGGCAGTGGGCTTGGAACCAACCAGGCTATGCACTAAGAAAGCCAGGTTATCCTTCACCTCTGCAAGTTGGGAAAGACAGGTTTGAAGAGAAGAGGATTGGGAATCAGCCAGAGTGGTCAGCTTAAGAATGTTTTCCCTGTCAGAAGCTGTGAACAGCAAAGTTTGGAGTTGTGCCAGATGTAACTCAAGAGAGTCATGCACATCACCAAGATTTGCTGACACGGAATTTGATAGAGAGCCTATTAAGGTGTTTAAGCTGGCCAAAGTAGCAGGAAGTGTAGAATTGCAAGTGGTGAGGAGAGATGACAGTTGTTGGGAGATTGCTGTCATAGAGGACACAGAGTCCTGTTGGAGTGAAAGAATTGAGGAGAGGGAGGTGGAGACATTTTGCAGCTGTGCAGTGAGTCCAAGCAGTTGTGGGGGGTTATCAGTTTGTGGAGTGGCTGGGAAGGAACTCTTGAACATATCAAAGAATCCCCTAAGCTGTTCAGACACAGAGTCTAAAATGAGAGAGGGTAGAGAAGACATGGAAGTTTCTAAAGAACCAACTTTGTTGGTCAGCAAGGAAAGCTGATCTTTAAAGGCAGGTCTTTAGGGGATGGAGGTGTATGGGTGGATTGTTTGGATTGAGTAGAGGGTAATGAAGAGGACGAGGCTGGTGTATGGGGATATGATGAAGAAGGAGAGGGTATTTTGGAAAGAAGCTCCATAGCCTGGGCAAAAGTAATGTGGCCCAGCTTGGAGGGGTCGATGGGTCCCTTAGCAGTGGCTGTAACTGCATCATCCGGAGAGTGGGTGGAGGATGGTAGCCTTTCAGTCACTGCTTGTTTTGCAGCACCTTCATTAAGGCAAGTGGTGGTTCCCTCTACAGTACCTTAGTTTAAAGGTACCTCATCATGAGGAGTTGGTATTTGCATTTCAACATCAGCAGTGGTGAAACCTGCTGATGGAGTTTGCATAAAAGGAGTAGCCTCACCAAAGGGATGTTCTATTCCCTGAGGTTCATCAGCCTGAGTTGTTGGTCCTTCAGCAGCTGTTTGGTGTAGAACAGCTGCATCATGAGGAACAGAAGATTGAGGCTGAGCTGCTGGATGGTCTAAGCCAGCAGTGTGGACACCAGGCCCCTCAAATTCATAAAAATCCATTTTGCCATGTCGATTGTAGTTCCATCCACAAGCTGCAGAACTACAGGGATTTCATCACGGCTCAGTTGGTCAAAGGAACCAACTTTGCTGCTGAAGCACATTACCACAGAGGCAAATAAGAAGCTGTAAGTAGGAGACAAATCCTTTCTGAATAGCGTAGCTCCAACTTTTGGTTCTGCTACACCACAGAAGTGTAGCAGATTCTTCATCCGTTCATCTTCAGGTTGTGGCTGATCATATTTTCAGCCATAAGGAGTCGAAGAACTTCCCTGATCAGACGAATGTTGATCTCAATGGTCTGAGTCCCATTGAGTATAGTGCCCTTAAAGACTTTGGTGTCTGGGTTGTTAGCACAGGTATACCAAAACTCATACACCATCTCCTGGTACAGGACACCAAGAGTGGCAGTCATGCCATAGTTCAACGGATGAACTTTCAAGAACTCTACCATATCTTCGTAGCCTTTCCCCACGTAGTTATTGGGGATGGTTAGGTTAGCAAGGTAGTTGGTAGGTTTTAGAGTTAGCATTGTGGTAACTGATGCATGTTTTTGACATCAGCACCCACAAACACTAGTAGAAAGGGGTTGTTTCTGTGAGCCATTTGGGAAGTAGTGAGAGTAGCAGAAGCACAAGACACTTAGTCAATTTTTAGGGTTCTTAGGAGGTTTATGGAAGTAGTGAGGAAGACGAAGATGAAACAGTAGGGGGTATTTATAGGATTTGAATGTGAGTGGGTATGAGAGAGAAACATTTGGGAGGTTGATTTCAAAAGGTCGTTAACGGAAAACGGAATGGTTGTCCATGTCAGACCGTTTGTCAGACCACTTGAGCCCTTTTCAATAACTAACACACGAAACCCACATTATCCGCAGTAATTAAGTTAAAAAAAGACAAGTATTAAGTAACTTAATTGTGAAGAAAGGTAATTAAACTGATGGTCCAAGCTGATAGTCATACCTGTGATGAGCAGGGTCATCACAAGCTGTTCACTCTTCAGGCTGTTCCTGCAACCTGTTCAACTATGTAAGAACAGGTTGTGTTCAATAGCTGATCAGGTTACAAGACAATGTCTTGAATGACAGATTGAGAGAGTGAGCAGGGTGGAGGTTTGATCATCAGATCAAGCTTGTCATATAAGCTGTTAGCTGTCAAACCTGTTATACGCTCAAGCTGTTGATGATTTGCAGAAAACGGCTAAGTATAGAACATGCATAGCCTGTTATGTTTAAGCTGTTCTGAAAGAACTTGAGCAGTGTGAGACATATAAAGTCTTGGAACATTAAGGACACTTAGTCACTTTTGTTTAACATGCCCAGCTTGCTGACAAGGTAATTAAACCTGTTTTCATCAAGAGGTTTGCTGAAAATGTCTGCAAGCTGTTCATCAGTGGAAATAAAACTTACCTCCACATTACCTTTCTGAATGTGATCTCTGATAAAGTGATGTCTGACTTCGATATGCTTTGTTCTGGAGTGAAACACTGGATTGTTGGATATAGCTATGGCACTTGTATTATCACACAGAATAGGAGTTTTCCTATAGACTAGTCCATAGTCTTCAAGCTGATGCTGCATCCACAGAATCTACCCACAGCAGCTTCCAGCAGCAATGTACTCAGCTTCAGCAGTAGAAGTAGACACTGAGTTCTGCTTCTTGCTAAACCAACTTATCAACTTACCACCAAGGAGTTGACATCCACCTGTTGTGCTTTTCCTATCTAGCATGCAACCTGTAAAATCAGAATCTGAATAACCTGTCAGTTCAAGGCTTGAGTCTTTGGGATACCAAAGACCCAAACCTGGTGTACCCTTAAGGTATCTGCAGATTCTTTTTACAGCAGCTAGATGTGATTCTTTTGGATCAGCTTGGAACCTAGCATATAAACAGGTAGCAAACATAATATCAGGTCTACTAGCAGTTAAGTACAGCAAGCTCCCAATCATGCCTCTGTAAGCTGTTACTGAAACAGCTTTGCCACTGGCATCTGCATCCAATTTTACATTGGTTGCCATTGGGGTTTTAATAGGAGAACTTTGATCAAATTTAAACTTTTCGATAGATCTAAAGTATACTTTCTTTGATTTATAAAAATTCCAATTGAGGTTTGTTTAACCTGTAATCCTAAAAAGAAAGTTAGTTCTCCCATCATACTCATTTCCTACTTGGATTTCATGAGTAATGAAAAATTCTTGCATAATTGTTCATTAGTAGAACCAAATATTATGTCATCCACATAGATTTGAACAAGCATAATATCAGACTTCATCTTCTTTATAAACAGTGTGGTATCCACTTTTCCTCTGGAATACCCATTGCTCATAAGGAAATCAGTAAGAATGTCATACCAGGCTCTAGGGGCTTGTTTTAGACCATAGAGAGCTTTGTCTAAATTATAGACAAAACCTGGATGATGTTTATTTTCAAAACCTGGAGGCTGCTTGACATAAACTTCCTCTTGCAGCTTCCCATTTAAAATGCACTCTTCACATCCATATGAAATACCTTCATGCTCTTATGAGCAGCGTAGGCTAAAAACAAACAAATTGCCTCTAACCTGGCTACAGGAGCAAACGCTTCATCATAGTCAATTACTTCTTCCTGTCTATAGCCCTAAGCAACAAGTCTTGCCTTATTCCTAATGACATGACCTTGCTCATCCATCTTGTTCCTGTAAACCCATTTTGTGCCAATTATAGTTTTACCTTTAGGAGAAGGGACCAGCTTCCATACCTTGTTTCTCTCAAACTGATTGAGTTCTTCTTGCATGGCAGTGATCCAATTGGCATCTTTGAGTACTTCATCCACTTTCTTTGGCTCCATGAGAGACACAAAACTAGAGAACATACAAAAGTTCCCTAAGTTGTCCCATCTCGTTTGTACCCCTTTGTTGATGTCACCAATTATTTGTTCATTGGGGTGACACCTGATCCACTTAGGATCATTTCTCAATGAGGATTCTCCTGAGTTGTTTGCATCTTCAACAGGTCTTGTTGAACAGTTTTCAAGATTTTCAGACACACTGATATCTTGAACCTGTTCACTTGTTGAGCATGACTCTCCATTGTTGAACACATCATCAGAAGATCCAGGAAAATCAGCATTGATTGGTTCAGGACATGAGGTTGTAATTAAGTCGGTACACTTATTCACACAGGGTGTATCAACATAATCATCATCATGTCCATCATGGTTTGCAGGTTCCACTCTGGATGTAGTGGAAGCTTTTGAGTCCTCTTCACTGTTTGAATGCATGAGATCATCAAAGTTGAATTCACCTGAAACTGATTCAGGGACAGCTTTGGTGGAGGCATTCCTGGACTCTTCAAAGCTGACATTGATAGATTCATCTATCACCTTTCTTTTGTTGTTGTACACTCTGTAGGCTTTGGAGATAGCAGAATATCCAACAAACACTCCTTCATCAGCTTTTGGTTCAAACTTTGCCAGTTGGTCCCTTTGATTCAGATTGAAGCAGGGACATCCAAACACATGGAAGTAGCTAATATTTGGCCTCCTCCCTTTGAGCAGCTCATAGGGAGTCTTGTTGAACCTTTTCACCACTAAGGATCTGTTTTGGGTGAAGCAGGCAGTGTTGACACCTTCAGCCCAGAATGATGAAGGTAAACCAGATGCACACAGCATGGTTCTAGCAGCTTCAATAAGGGTTCTATTTCTCCTTTCAGCAACTCCATTTTGTTGTGGAGTTCTTACTGCTGAAAAGTTTTGTGAGATCCCTTTTTCTTCACAGAAATCTTTAAGAGTACTGTTTCTGAACTCAGTACCATGATCACTTCTAAGCTGCTTTACTTGAGCAGAGTTCAGCATTTCCATCTTTTTGACAAATCCAATGATTTCTCTAGCAGCCTCTCCTTTGCTTTTCAAGAAGATTACCCATGTAAACCTGGAGAACTCATCAACCATTACTAGAGTGTATCTTCTTCCTCCTAGACTTGGGACATTGACTGGTCCAAACAAGTCCATGTGGATTAAGA
Source organism: Centrapalus pauciflorus (assembly GCA_020465985.1). Taxonomy (NCBI): domain Eukaryota; kingdom Viridiplantae; phylum Streptophyta; class Magnoliopsida; order Asterales; family Asteraceae; genus Centrapalus; species Centrapalus pauciflorus. The sequence goes on from JAANYP010005140.1 coordinate 80,748, forward strand.
AGAGAGGAGTATCAATAGAAAATTTATGCTTGGATTTAAAAGATGATTTCCTCTGCTTACCTTTCTCACAAGCTGTGCAGATTCTATCCTCAACAAAGGTCATAGAAGGCAAACCTGTTATCAACTCTTTTTTACAGAGTTTGTTGATATTCTTGAAGTTCAGGTGTGATAGCCTTTTGTACCATAACCAGTTTAGGTCTGCATTGGTTCTTGTGAGAAAGCAGGTTTTAGTTGTGGGATCAGCAGACTTCATGTCCACAACATATACACCTTTCTTCCGTTGAGCACACAGCACAATTTGCCTTGGAGATCCAGTATGTAACCCAGGTGCTCATCAAAGTTAACCTTGTAGCCAGCATCACACAGTTGACTTATGCTAACAAGGTTATGTTTCAGCCCAACCACATAGGCTACTCTTTTGAACACTACAGCACCAGCTTTAAGAGTTCCATATCCCTCAGTGGATCCCTGTACATTGTCACCAAATGTGACTTTTGGCCCTTTCAGGCCTGAGATCATTCAGCAGGTCCTTGCAACCTGTCATGTGCCCTGAGCAGCCACTGTCCAAGTACCAAACCTGGGATGGTTTTTGACCTGCAGAATTTCATAGGAAAATATTAGTTACTTTTAGGGGAACTCATCACAGAGATGAGTTCTCCTACTTCATCAACATGTGTTGATGGGCTGGTGATATCCACATTAATATTTCCTATTTGAATGGTATCAGTTTGAATACCACTCTCATTGACTAAGTTACTTCCAACACTGCTTGTTTTAGCAATGGTGGAACTAACAGAGTCAACATGCCTCATGTCCTCAGTTTCAGGACAGTCTTTAGCCATGTGTGTCTTCTTCCCACATTTATAGCATTTTCTCTTTTTAGCCTTTTTGGAAGAAGAGCTTTCAGAAACATATTCTGAGTTATTTCTGTTGATTTTATCAGCAGGTTTAGCAAACTTATTACTATTTTTCGATGACTCAACAGCTTGGGTGGAAGGAACAATAGCAACAGCTTTGCATGTTTCTTCTTTCCTCTTTTTGGGAGGACAGATGTCAAAAACAGGAAGCTTGATTGGTTTTTGACCTTCCACAGGTTTGGAAACTTATTCCCAGATTTCTCAGGCTGAGTAATGGCTTTGCATTTGCCCTTACTGAGATGTGATTGATGCTGCCTATCAACATAATCACTGTTTCTGGTTTTGAAAGACTTATTTTCATTTATAACCATTTTTCCACTATGATTTGAAAACTTAATTGAAACCACAGTAGATTTGCTTTCAGCATGAGACTTACCCTTGTTGAAAGTAGGTTTCTTACCTCTTGAAAACTTATTTTCAAAATGTTTAGCATCAAAAGGATTAACATGTTTCTTATCATCAGCTTTAGACCCAGAGCCTGTTTTGTCAACAGGTTTGGTGTCACTGCTGCAGCTTGGACATGTTTTCCTTTCCTTTGCTTGTGTGAATCAGCTGAGCACTTAGTAGGCTGATTTGATGGAGAACACATTCCATCATCAGCTTTTGGGCCTTTTTCACACAAGCTGTCAGTATTTTGAGGCCTGACAAGCCTGTTTGTTGAGACCAGCTTTCCATTAACTTTCTGGATGAAAGTACTGGGAAGCTCACCAAGAGTGGATAAGTCATCTTTCAGATTATTGATCTCAACAATAGAAGCTGTTGTGTCAAGATCCCCTCCAAGATAGGCTTGGATTTGTGCAGCGATCTGCTGACTTATGCAATGGCTGACTTTTTGTGCAGATTGGCACCAAGAGTCAACTATCTTTTGAAGCTTTGCATGTTTTACATCTGTTTCTCTCTTTTCTTCCAGTAAAATAGAGTTGATGTGTTTTAGTTCATCAAGCTTAGTTTCCAACTTATGGAAACTGTCCAGTTTACTGGTTTTAATTTCAAGATCAGTTTTAAGCTTAGAGATTTCAGATAGTAAAACATTGTGCTTCTCAACAGCAGCTTTTAAATCAACCAGCATATACTCAAACATTTTTACTTTTTCATCAGAACTGTAAGCCATAAAATTTTGTACCTTGTACATCATTGTAGGATTCCAGTTCTCCAAGCTGCTGAAGGCTTAAGCTTCAGCCAAGTCCTGTTTGAAACTGCTAGTTGATGGGACATCTGTATTGGCCATCAAACAATTGTTGTCTTCTTCATCTTAGGATGAATCAGACTCCTCCCAGTCACATGTCTCTGCCATCAGTCCCTTTTGCTTGTTGGAAGCCACAGAGTTTTCCAACTTTTTCAGCTTAGCCATGGCCATAAGGTACTTAACCCTATAGCCATCGTCCCTGTTAGTCTTGTATGGTTTGGAAGACTGTCCAACAGCTTTTGACACACAGTCAGCAGCTATATGGCCAGTTTTGCCACATTTGAAGCACTCAGCTTTAGATTTATCAAATGCCTTCTTCTTGACAGCATTTGAGTTCCCCTGCAGCATATTTCTTCCAAACCTCTTCTTGTTGAACCTTTTGACAAGCATGGCTATCATCTGCTCATCATCAAGCTCAGCAAGATCTGCAGTATCTTCCTCATCAGACATTTCCTCTCTTTCATCATCACCCTGTTGATAAGGTGTGTGAACACATCACACACCTGTCCAACAGGTTGTCTCACGCTGGCCACTAAGGCAGCACCTCTCTTGGACATTTCCAAGGCATTTCTCTTCTGCTGCCTTGACTGCTCATCATTTAGTAAGGATCCATATAAGTTTACAAGATCCATACCTTTGATGGTACCTGAATTTCTTAAGATGGTAGAAAAATAGTTCCATTCTTCAAGCAATATGTCCAAGAACTTGTTCACCAAGGTCAGGCTGTCCTTTGTGATCTCAACAGCTTTGAGATCATTAACAAGAGCAGTAAATCTGGTGTAGGTTTCTGTGAGTGTCTCCTTTGGTTTTGCAAAGAAGAGTTCATACTGTCTAACAAGATTGTTAATCCTGTTGTCCAGTGTGATTGTGGGTCCATCATAGACGGTACACAAAGTATCCCACATCTCCTTTGCAGTCTTCATCTTCTCAACCTATTTGAACACATCATCAGGCAGAGAGATAACCAGGTTATTCCTGGCTTTTGCATCCAAAGCAACCAATCTTTTGTCTTCATCAGACCATTGAGCTTTGGCCTTCTCAAAGGTTCTGATTTCAGGGACTACTCCTTCAACAGCAGGAGTTATGGTAGTAACAGAGGTTGGCACATAGGGACCTTCCATTACTATCTCTGGTAGTTATACATCCAAATTCTCTAAATAGAGCATCATTCTGCACTTCCAGTCAGAGAAGTTCTGATGATTGAATTTTGGGGGTTTGGCCATTGACCGATTGTCATAGTAAGAGGAACTTGCAGCACTGTTGTCCATGGAAACGTAGGGAGAATGAGAGATCTAGAGTTGACACACACTCTAACACTGCTTTGATACCAGTTGTAGGTCCCAAAAGGTTTCCCAAGTGTATAGTTCCAAACTGTAGAGGGGGGGGTGAATATAGTTTATTAAAACTTAACAATCTTTTTCTCAATGTTTGTGTATATTATTAACAAGTGTTAATTACAAACAAGCTTGAATGCGGAAAGGTTCAAGCTGAGATGACAGATACAACAGTTGGTTAACTAATCTAAGACACACCCAGACTAGATACAATGACTATGCTCACTTAGATGCACTCACTGTTTTTACAATACTCAGATGAACAGCTTACACAAAGAACAGCTTAGACACACTCTACTGTTTTATATAAGCAGACTTGCATGCATGGAATAACACACTTCAATGCACGTTCTGATTTCACACTCTTGATGTCTCATAATCCTTAGAAGCTTTCTTTTATACTCAAAAGATGAATCTCAGTGAAGCTTCTTCATTGGACAGATGAGATAGTGGAAAGTCTTTCCAAAAAGACAAAACACCTTTCTGCATGTTCTGATAAAGCATTTTTGTCTTCACATGGCAGAATCTTTGTCTTTTCCTTTTGTAATTGTTGCATAATGCTTTAACCAAAAGAGGAATGTCAACTTTGCATCTTTCTTCTTTTGTTAATGCTATTTTAATATAAGAAAAGGTCTGTCACCCTTTTCAAATATCCGTTTGTCTTCATGTAATCAGAACAACGTGGGCAGGCTGTGCAGTTCTGTTTTCCACTTTGTCTTTGAATTGTAAACTGATCTTGTAGCCAAAAACAATACATGAGGACTTGGAAACATATTCCATAAAGTGTTTAACCTGTTCACAAAGAACAGGTTCTGTTCACAGAGAACAGAACACTTGCAAACTGCCCAAGCTGCTCAAGAGAACAGAGCAGCGTAGACAGTTTACATCCAGCCTGTTCAGCAGACAGAACAGCTTGGACAAACTGCCTTAGTTGCAACGAATGCAACATGGTGAACTGTTTTGGGCTGATATTGCAAATCACTTTCAGGTTTCAATAAGGCATATAACACGCCTTAAATTCAACCTTCAAGTGCATCAACAGGTTTGATTAAAAATCTCCCCCTCGGATGTACAGCAGGTTTGACTGAGGCCTTTTTGTGCCTAACAATCTCATAATAATTTAAATAATGCAGCGGCTTGCAACTGAAAGTTGTGAAGAATCAATGATACAAAAATATTGATTCCTCAATTTCATACTCGAATTAAATGAGTATGAAAAATATAAATATTATTAGTGTCATAAAATCTTTTCTTCTTTTTCATTATGAAAGTTACTGGTATATTATTACCCAGATAAATCATAGAGAAGTACCATTCGTGTCATCTCAAAAAGCTTTGCCAATTTAGCGTCATTTTGTTGTCATCTCAAAAGACAATATCATTTTTATAATGTTACTAGTATCATTATGTTGATATTCACGAGGTCATGCTGACAATTATGTTGATAAAATTATCAGAGTTCAAGTATCATAAAAAAATTACTAAATCATAACATTTATCATACAAATATCATAGGGTTAAATAAAATGATCCAACATAATTAATGGAATAATAGACTCAAAGTGGAAGTGATTAGAAACCTACAATGGTCCGGAAACGGTGATATGAATTTCTTAAGAAAAAAATAGAAAATTACTCAAAATATGACTCTACTTTCAGAAGTGATATTTGGGAGTGTTTTTAGGTACGATTTTCTTTCGATCTTAACAAAGCTATTTAGAGGCCAAGAAATTCGACATCTTCCGAAAAATTCACAATTCGTTTCATCTAATTTCAATCGTCACCGAGTAAAGACGAAATTATCTACTAACAAGCACATTGTCATTGCAAGAACTCATGCTACACTAAATGCAATTAACACCTATGCCCCCTCATCTCACATGTATCCACCCATAGCCCTCTCGACTAACCTCTATACTTACATAAACCCATCCTTATTATCCCTATCATTATCATTATCATTATCATCATCATTATCATTATCATTATCATCTTACATAATTGAAAATGTCGTATACCTTCTATTTGTTCGATTAATTTTCAAGATGTTACATTGGGACACTGACTCGACGAGTTAATGGTCCACACGATGAGTCGACCTTAAGTTGTCATAGAATGATTATTTTATTTTTGAGTCTTGAACTTCAATTTTAATATTGTCTTGGCATATATATACATATATATATATATATATATATATATATATATATATATATATATATATATATATATATATATATATATATATATATATATATATATGTATATATATATATATATATATGTTTGTGTGTGTGTGTGTATATATATATATGTATGTATGTATGTATGTATGTATATGTATATATGTATATATGTATATGTATATATGTATATATGTATATATAGAGGGAGGTTCAATGGAGAACTTTTATGCATCAATGTACAAAAGAACCTATATCATCCATTAGATCAAAAAATTGTGTAGATTAGATTAATGACAAAAGGGTAAGTAGTTGGACAATGTTATGCACATTGTGCATTGGGCATTTTGAGGAATGTGCATACCTCATTAAATTTAATACTTTAACAAAAAATCAAATAATAAATGCTAAATGAATTCAATTGATTTACTTACAAATTTAACAAAAAAAATACACAAATGATCTATGCATCGTGTTCATCGTGTTCATCGTTCATCTTCATTCACCATCTATTTTGTTCATCATCTTCACCTTCATCTTCTTGGTGCATCTTCGTTCATCATCGTTTTCATGTTAATCATGTTCGCTAATCATCTTCATTTTCATGTTTATCTTCTTCATTCATCTAGGTTCATGGTATTCACGTTCATCGTCTTCGTGTTCATCTATTCATAGAAGATGGTGATGGTGAATAGTGGTAATGGTCATTGGTTGTGATCGGCCGAGAGAAAAAGAGAGAAAAAGGAGGCCGAGAGAGAGGGGGTGGACAACCATGGTGGTGGAGAGAGCGATGCACAACTGTGGAGGCTTTCTAGCGACAGAGGGGGAGAGGCGGATGGGCGAGTGTGAGAGAGAGAGAGAGAGAGAGAGAGAGAGAGAGAGAGAGAGAGAGAGTGAACCATGATGGTGGTGGTGGTGGCGGCGGTGCACAACCACCACGGTGGTTCTAATGCCAAAAGGGAAAGGAGGAAGAGAGAGAGAGAGAGAGAGAGAGTGTGTGTGTGTGTGTGTGTGTGTGCCGGGTTGAGAGAAAGAGGGAGAAAGAAAGGAAAGTGAGAGATTTTAGGAAATTTAATTAATTATTGATTTAATTTCCATATTTTTTATTTCTATATATTTAATTTCAAATTTATTTTGTGTTCCTTAAATGCCCTTTATGCATCCTTGGTAGATTATTCGATGCATAAAAGTTCTCAGAGGTTTCTCGGTGCATAAAAGTTCTCAATTGAATCCTACTCTCTCTCTCTCTCTCTCTCTCTATATATATATATATATATATATATATATATTTGTGTGTGTGTGTATGTATGTATGTATGTGTATGTGTATATATGTATATATATTGTATATATCTATATATGTAGATATGTATGTATATATGTATATATTTGTGTATATATGTATATATATATATATATATATATATATATATATATGTGTGTGTGTGTGTGTGTGTATATGTGTATATATGTATAAATATGTCTAAATATGTGTACATACGTATATATACATATGTACACATATAAATACATATACACACACACTGACATGTGTGTCTATATATATATATACTAGTGGTGTACCCGCGCAAAGCGGCGACGGCAAAATCTATACACTTGGTAACACGTTTGTTCAAAACGATATCATTTTTTAAAGACATTGTTAGACAAAAAAATTGCTAACAACCGAACATTTTAGCAATGCGTACATCCCCAAGAATTTTCTTACAACAGCTAAAATCCTGTCAGACATCAATGATATTCTTTAAAACCATCTTCCCATTTATAAATGATAACATAACCAACCACGAGTCATTTCAATTAACTTTAACATGACTTGTATTTAATTACAACAAAATTAATTTGAAAAACTTAAATTTATCCAATAATTATAATGAAGGAAGATGAGGACCCATGTGCGCATTTTATCAATATTGATATTTGGTTACTAAACATTTTCTTTTGCTTCATATTTCCTTTGGGCTTCCTTTGGAACTGACTCATCGATGGACGGGTTGAAGGTACCTATGACATTTGATCTTTAATCCTACATGAAATTAAGTTGTCAGCGTAAATGTTAAACTATTTGCATTGAAAAAGCTTCCTGTATCAATATATCCAATTGTCATAATTATAAAACTTCTTCATTTATCATTAAATTAACGCTCCTATCATAATACATGTAAGAGTAAAGTACCATAAAAACCATCTGAATTTATTGAACCACTCATGTAACACCTTTCTTTTTAATTATGTGTTTACGTGGCAATTTAATTTTTATTTTGAACTAAAATAACTTCTATAAAAATGGGAAAGTTAAGGGTTCAAACTTAATAAGAAATGAAAGATGAAAAATAAGAGGGGTAAAATGCAAATTAAACCTAAAATAACAAAAACACAATTTCCGCAATCTTGAATTCACTTTTTTCATCTTACCTGCACTTTTTAAATTCCTAAGAAAACCACATGCAATCTACTTTGACTTCTCTCTAAAAGATCTTGCATTTGAAGCCATATTTCTTCAATAAGTCTGTTGAAATCGATTGGAAAGCTAGGAACTACAAGTATCAACAAGATTTTTGAGGTTATTTCATCCTAAAAACTCAAATGTGTGTGCTACGATGGTTACGGACTTATAGCCAAAACCGAATAAAAAAAACAAACATCAAATTGATGCTTGAATGTTGTAGAAAATGTTATCCAATGTGTCTATAAGCTCTAATCTAGTGTTTAATCTGATTTTTTATGCTGAATTTGGCTGCTGGAATTGGAAAGGCAAAAGGCCGAAGGCCTGAGACATGAGTCTCGGAGTTGGCCTAAGCAAGTTACTGAGTGTTGCTTCCTTTCCCTCTCCAAATCTCGCAGTGGGTGTGGGTTATAAAAATTGACAGCAGTAGAGACATACATACGTATGTACGCACGCATACATACACGCATGTACAATAGTGTAGTGAGTAACTTGGAGTAACTTGGAGGGAGAATAATTAAAACAAGGAACTTCATTTGTCATTTTACTGTGTAAATCTTCTTAACTTGCGAACCAACATTGTTATTAATACCCATATAACAAATGCGTGTAACAGGGTTTATTAAATTTCCTTTCTCATTGCCATTAATACGTCCAGCTGTATCAGTCAAGTGTGGTGCTAATCCTTTATTGGCAAACACATCAGCTGATTATTTTTCTTGACATGTTGAAACGATCACCAATTACTCTATTATGGGCCTCCATAACCGCTTGCAGCTGCTGCTTTTGGAAGGGTTAAACTCAAGAGAAAATTGCAATAAACTGTCCAACAAAACTTGCTGCCAATAGTAGCCCCATAAACTACAAAAAATAAATAACTTATCACAATTAAATTAAGCCTTAACTTTTCTAGGTGGATCCCAACCAAGAAACGAATCAGTTACCACATTTCAGCTTCTATTGCCAACAAATATGCTTTTGTTTTCAGATTTTAGAAAGTATTGAAAACTTTACCTTCATTTGAATCTTGATCCAAAAGTTTGGTCCTGGCTGCACTTCTACATGTAACGAAATAAAGGAAGTTAATACTTATATAACCATGGTCTATTTACATCCAAAATGCACAAATATTGATGCAATGCATATACTTCTAACTTCTTAATAGAATTCATGATGAACTCTGAACCAAAGGCTCCTGCTTTTCTCTACCAAACATAACCTTGATAGGAAGACATGCTTTTCTCTACCGATTTTTAGTAATTGATTGGGCATTTCCACCAAACTTGCGTAGTCCAAATACATAATCTATAATAGATAAACATGTTGCCAGACTTGAAGCATACCATTAGAAGTCCTGAAATAACATTCAGGCATTAAATAAATTGCATAAGGCAAAAAAAAAAATAGGCAAAAAAATCCACATCGCAAAGAAGGTAGTTTCGGTTAGAAGAACTGAAAAAACAACAACCAGGAGAAACCATGGAATTCCAGAAAAATTTATTGTTTGCATGACTAAATAATGAACATTTCCAGCTATACTTACATTGTTGTGCAGAACACACCCGGAGTCCTGCTGAAGATAACGAACCAAATTGCTGGTGCTTTTCTTTTACAAAGCATTGGGGTCATATGTCCTTTAGTTTCTTGCCCACATATGAAATTAAGTTCTATGAAGGAAAAACCTTTAACAAACCTATTACCTTTTTATTTCTATAAAATCAAAAATACTAATAATAGCATTAAAGAAGAATGACCATTTCATATATTAAAGAAAAAATAGAAAAGCTGTTTCATCTGGACATCAACTCATCAAGTCAATAGCAACTTAATTTCAAAGATACTCCAACACACCAAAGATGAAAAAAAATGGGTAAACAGGCTAAAGTCACAAAGTTAGTTAATGATACAAATGATAAACGAACCGACAAAACCCTGATTACTACAAAACAGGATCAAGCTTATGGTTTGAGCATACAAATTCATCTATAAGCAATCTAACTGGGAGTTTATTTGATGCTATTTTAGTTGCTTAAGAGACGTAAAAATAACAAAAATAACAAAAGGATACAATTTTTTCAAAGCGAAAAAGAAAAAAAAAACATATCTCTTAAACATGAGCAATATGGAAACATTTATCACAACATCCACCCAAAGGGTTTGTAACCCAGCGGTACATGGTCAGCAGTTCGAGTCCCAAAGTGGAGTAGTAGACAGTGTAGATATAGGAGTAGAATTTAGAGAGTGCGTGTGTTTCTGCTGTTCAAGAAAACTATCACAACATCCACCATACAACATTTTGTTTTGTGGTAGTTCAGAAGGGTTGCAAAGGGAGTAAAACCAAATACAACAAGAACTTTTTTGGCACATATATATGACCACCTCAATCCTAAAAGTTGAGTCCAGTATTGACTTTGAATTTCAAGTTAGTTGCTTTCTAGCTCATCCAATCCTGATTAGGTGAAGAAATATGATAAGGTGTAATTGCAAGACTCTCACGTTGCAACATACTTTGACCATTATTCCATGCAAGATTTTATTTAAGAACCAATTCTTGTAATTGGTGAAACACAGCACATCAATCGATTATCATAAACGAAAAAAGGTTGTTTCTTTGTTTTATCTCTTTCATAAAGTGGACTTATAATCGTGGAACAAAAGGAATGCAAACTGAAGCAAAAGAGACATTAATCCAATTGGTTGAAAAGCTTCTTTTCTACTACAATATATATATATATATATATATATATATATATATATATATATATATATATATATATATATATATATATATATAGGGGTGGGTTCAATGGAGAACCTTATGCATCGAAGAACCTTAATGAACCACAATGCATCGCTAGAAAAACTGAAATGCATCACGTAGAAATCGATGCATCACACGGGAAATTGATGCATCACTTGAAAATAATGTAAAAATCGATGCATCACGCGGGAATTTGATGCATCACGTGGTGGTGCATGGAAGTTCTTCAAGGTTCTTCGATGCATGGGTTCTCCATTGAACCCACCATAAAAACGAAAATTCAATTGTCCGTATTTAATATACTTAGAAATCATATCATGTCAAGGTTAATCCCTATAGGCACAGTAGAAGCAAACCTTGAACCCCAAAAGAAGGGATTTGGCGACTGTATCTGTAAATCATATCCGGAGTCAAATCATGGTCAAAAACCATCATTCCTTTGGAATGATCCGAAGAGTACACTTGGGAATTTTCGTTGTTGAAGCTGAGCTTCAAGAGCAATATACGAGCCCCAATATCTCTCTTGGAGTCCTTCAATGACTGTAACTCCTGGAGCAATCAAGACGATTTATCAACTCCACCATTGGATTACATTCAATTGTGCAGTGAAAATATCACAGAAAAACAAGCGGAATACAAAAGGCATACCAGTCTTTCAGCATTGAGATACCAAAGAGCAGAAGACATATTGAGGAATATGGGATTGATTTCCTTTCCATCTTCATCAACCTCCGCAGGTCCAGCTTTACGAGCTTCTTCTAGTTCCATCTATTTCCTGTGATCCTCCCTGGATTTGAAAGTCACTGCAACAAAAATGAAAATAGTGATTGGTTAAAGGAACAAAGATGGCTACAGATAGGGGTGTTATTCGGGCGGGTTAAATGGGAGAACCAACATCGAATAGAG
>JAANYP010005140.1:95000-117283 GCA_020465985.1 Centrapalus pauciflorus
TAATAATTTTTTTGTATTTTGACTTTTTAGTTATAAAATTTAACTTCTAAAAAAAATCAAACAAACCCAAAAAAATTTATATTTGATCCATTCTCAACTAGTTTTTGGTTAGTGTCTCCTTTTCGAGCTAGGTTGTTAGGTCATTTAACATTGAACGTTGCCCAATTTTAGAAATTACTACTTCATCATCGATCAATTTCGTTCTTTCATGGTGCATTCATAATTTTATTATTTCAGTAACAATAATAGACACACTTACTATCACAATGACCTCAAATGAATTCACTGAACATTATTATAGTTTAATGTCAACCCTTCCGGAGTAAAGGCTTATAGTTATTAGATTTTGGTGAAAAAATAGTTTGATCTTTTAAAGACGTACATCATGAACAATTATAAGCACAAATACAAGAGTAATGGCCAAAAAAACTAGAAAGTTCACAAACTCCATTGCCATTGTACTTTTGAAGACACTGTAGACGACAATCAGAAAGATTGCAATCATTTGGATCTAGCACCTCCGTACATCTTTTCTGAGCATGGACCATTAGAACTCCAACTGGACACAAATAAAAAAGACAAACAATAATGGTTATAATGAAATCAAACTAAAAATAAGTGTTATACATATATGTCTCTCTCTCTCTCTCTCTCTCTCTCTCTCTCTCTCTATATATATATATATATATATATATATATATATATATATATATATATATATATATATATATATATATATTTATATATACACACACACACACATCTCAAATCAAATAATAAAAGTTTTTATATGATACTCCTTCGAACTAGAGATGGATCGGAACACGTGTTTGGAAACCATCTAAGAAATGTTTTTCAAACATGTTCATAAGAACTCCAAAATTTATAACAAAATTGTTAAGATAACATTAAATCATATCTCAAGACATGAATTGAACTCACATATGATAACCATAGTAAGGATCAACAAACAAGAGTGTGCAGACTTGGTCATATTTATGCACAATTTCAATAGATGACTTTAACTTGGGATTTCAAATAGTTTGCTGGTAGGACTGTGGTCACATTGGTTTAAATAGAGGAAATTTGTTTTAATATTCATAAATTAAAATGAAATAACATTCATAGTATAATGAAACCGTAATCTTTTAAATAAAGAAGTTTAATTAATGCAAGAAGTGAAACTTTTAAGTATAATATAAAGGTTAAATTTGTCATATACTAAGCACATCATCAATCACCTCCTCAAATGCTATTTAAAAATTCAATTTTATTTTAAAATTCACTTAAATATAAACATGCTAACTAGATTATTTTTTTTATATATTGTATTCGTTGATTTAATAATATTTTCTAAAATTATAAGTATGCTTTATTTTATGTAATAATAATAATAATAATAATAATAATAATAATAATATTATTATTATTATTATTATTATTATTATTATATATAAATTCTAGGTTTAAATTTAAATATTTCAACAGTAAAGTTGTAATAGATTTAGTCTCAGATTTTAAATTTAAATAAAATACAAATTTTCAGGTTATAAATTAAAAAAGTAAAATCGACAAATATCAAATGCAAAACATGTTAACGAACATATCATAGAGAATGAAAATGGTCAAGTAATTTCTATTAATTCTAAATTATTTCAATTTGAAAGGATGAAATTTGAAATAATGAAAATGCATTTCCAACTATATGCTTCAAAATTCTATAAGATTACTCTTCCTTCTCCTTCAAAAATAATTTTAACATTTTAACCATTTTGACACTTTCCAAAATTTTATTTTACATTTTAATTTTGTATATCATTTTCATATTTTAGTTTTGTTTAATAAACAATTATTTACTTATATAGACAATTACTTATAAAAAAATTACAACTAATTGATATAGAAAGTATACCTATAATATATTCACAAAAATCCTTAAAAATTTTTACGGTCAATTATAATATTTAATATTTTAATAATCATTGATAATCATCAATAGTAACTTATATTATTGATTTTTCTTGATTAAAGGATAATGTTATGAAAACGGTCGGCACAAAATATTGTTATTTTGATGGGCCGTGTTATAAGCACACCCCCAACACTAATTTCGCTAATTTTGCTATACCCCACATCACTTATGTATTTTATTTTTTAGAGACGTGAGACCCACACATTTCTTATCACATGCATCCCCATTGTAAAATCACTTTAATTTTTTTTATTGACGTGGGATATACACATTTCTTATTACAAGCTGTGACGACCTCTTGTTTTGATAGTATATTTGAATCACCAGGATCAACAAACAACCCAATGAATAACATGATAATTAGAATTGAATACTTAAATCAGTTTTAAGTAGTTCCACACTAAAGCAATAGAATACATGTCTACAGTGATAAAGTCTAACTATTACAATATCACAAATTGTTTTGAAAGTAGTAAATCTCAGCCCAAAGCTATTACATTCAAGTACCAATAGCTTCTAAAGTCTCCGGAATATTGAAGTGAAATGCTTAAGTAGAAGGTCCCGCTACACTTTTGCCTTTGCCTGAAAACATGTGAGTCAACAGTAAGCTAATGCTTAGTGAGATAACAGATTATGCAAACAACAAATATTTCTTTACAAGCATTGCGTAACCATGGGCAGTGTAAGCCCCAATGTATGTGTGTACAGGAAGTGCAAGCCTCGTAGTATGTGTAAAACCATGCAGTGCAAGCATGGGGTTGGCAGTTCAAATGCTGATCGGGGATGTGCTGAACCTGACTAGGATAACGAGTGGGATGATAAGTCCTCGACAGTGGCCTGCTGTCAGCCCCAGTCCAGGTCGCATCAGATTGTGAAGTAATGATCATGCAGTGCAAGCATGATGTAAATAGATGCACTTTCAAATGAACGCTGGCTACATGTGTGTTACATGTCAAGTACGAGTGTGCATCATAACAACAAATCATTTATGAGTGCAAAATGATGTATATGAACAATGTGAACATGCCATTGACTTGTAAACGTGTGAATGCAAAGACAATAAATGTTAGAATGATAATCTATTACTCACAGTGATCGGTATAGTGTATCGTGTCTCTGAATCAATGTGTGTTTTGATAACACCACAATGATCTGTCAAGTAAGTGTAATAGTGAATTTATATCAGCAATTGCTTAAAAACTTAATTCCTGAAAATTAAATGAATATCAACTGCATTCGGACCACATCCGAATTCGGATGGATCCGAAATCCGGATGGTCCGAATTGGGGTAGGACCAAAATGGGGTGGAGTCCGAACTGGGCAGGGTCCGAAATAGGGTGGTCTGGAATTGTGTATGGTCTGAAGTAGGCATTGATCCGAAATGGGCAAGGTCCGAATTGGGAAGGGTCCGGATTGGGACATTGGTCCGAATCACTATAGGTCCAAACTAGATATGGTCCGAACTCGGACAGATCCGGACCGAGTTCATACTTGGTAATCTTCCAACATTTTCCAGAAATTATATTTGGATCATTTTTGCATGTTTCAGTAACTACAATTGTAAATATGAACTTAAATGTACTATATCAACTTATAATATGTCATAATGTACCAAAAATCTCACATTTGTGTCCATTTTCTACAAGTCTCGAAGAACACACACAAAATTCCAAAAATCATACTAAGGGTGCGAATCTGATTCTGAAATTTGGTATGTTGCATCATCAATACTCGATTTAAACTAATCCATAACAACATTCAACATGCATAAACATTTGCATCATAAATCTGAGAAATCGGTTCACTTCAAAACCGAACCAAAAACCATCAAAAATTGCAAGTTTTGAGTGATTCTTACCTCAAATCGTTTGTTGTAGCAGTTATAGTTCCTAATTTGTAACTTGAATCCAACTTTTGCAGCTTCAAATTCGATGTTCTTGGGGTTTTTTTATAAAAACTCGTGGGTTTTAGAGAGAGAGGGAGAGGGAGACGAGAGAGTGTTGTTGGTACATCCTGTGTGACGATAGTAGTCTAATTGATATTGCATTATGTTTTTGACGAGTGTTTGGATATATATGTTTATATGTGTTTGTCTGTTATTGATTGTGTGTTTGAACTTGATGTAACATATTACAAGAAGTTCAAACATAAAGGTCAAAGATAAACTCAAACATAAGTAAAACATAAGTTTCATCACTTAAGTGTTTAAGTGATTTGGCTAGATTCGAATTACACAAAGGTAGACATTCGAATCTGTGATAGATTCGAATGTAGCCTTAGATTCGAATGAAGGCTAGATTCGAGAGTGTCTTTGTGGACAGACTCGAATGGGCCTTGGGCCAGATTCGAGTTTGGCCCACATCAGACTCGAATCATGGTCTATAATTAGGGATAGACTTGAGTCATTAGCAGACTTTTAGCAGAATTCGTGAGGAATTAAGCTAAAGGCGATCTCGAGTTTATCAGCTAGGTGAGTGCCGTTTCGGAGAGAATTAGTTCGTAGGATCGTTCGTGTGTCGTTCGTTCAGCGTCTAATAGTCTCCGTGTTTCGTGGTTGAGAGTTGTCCGTCTAACCGTCAACGAGGATTCCGCACTCGTTCACGGATCCGCGTCTAGATAGATCTTGCAGTGGTAGACCTTACAAGTGGTATCAGAGCCTACGGAGTGTTCTTGGTGTTCTTCGTGTTCATCAGATACATTCTAGGTTTCTTGACGCTAGTTGGACGGTTTTGCTCTCAAAAACGTATTTTCAAGCTTAGCAAATTCATATTCGGGAAACACTTTGTGGTTTTTCACGTTTTTGATCGAAATCATTATTTTTCGTTAGAAAATTAGTGATTTAATCTGCAAAACGTCAAAAAATCAAAGTGTTAGCCGTTTTTCGAGTTTGCGGCGTGTAACAACCTAGCTTTTGACTTAACTTTATTTTCTGCTTTTGATTTAATAATGTAATTTTATAACATTATTTGTACTGTAATTTTAATTAAGTAACGAAAATATTTGATTAAGATAAATTAACTAGTGATGATAAAATGAAGATAAATCTGAATTTAAATGAAAATCAGATGTGGAGGGACCAATTGTGTCAATATTTTAAAGTCTAGAAATATAAAGACTCTAAGTCTTTATTTCTTCATTTCTCATCATCTCTCAACCTTCAAAACTCTCTCACTCTCACTCTAAAAGCTTGCTGGAAATTAAAGATTTGTAAGAAGAATTCGTGAAATTAGTTAAAGATTTTCAAGAATCAGAAGAATATTAAGGTAATACAATTAATTCTAAGTTTTTATTTTGTATTTTAAGAGTTTAAAATGCATCAAATTCGGATTTAAAATCTGTAGAAATTATGTTGCATGCTTGAAATATTGGTTAGAAATGATGTAATGAAACCCATAAATGATTTAGAAACAGAAATCATAGCTTAAATCGTCCAAAAAGATCAAAAATCTGAGTTTTTATAAACTTTTGTGTTCTTGAGAAAATTTCAACATTTTGAACTAATCTGGACGATTTAATGTGTTAGAGATAGGGAAAATAGTGTAGAAACACCCCAAAATTGATAATATAACGTTGGATTTAATTGCATGTTAGTATAATTGTCGATTGATGAATTTTTGATAAAACCCGTAAGTTGCGACTTGCATATCTGCAAGTGAACTCGGCGAGTTCATAGGGGAACTCGGCGAGGTCCCAAGAACAGCTTGAACATTCTTCAAAAATTCATAAGTATCGGATCCGAATTCGGTTGGGACCCGAATTCGGATGAAAACCCGAAATAAGTCTTGGTCCGAAATAAATTAGAACCGATCTCGGATGGACCCGAATTCGGATGGGTCAGCATAATTCGGATGGTCCGAAATCCGGTTCTCTATCCGAAGTTCGGATGTGAACTCGGCGAGTTCACCGAGCTTACTCGGCGAGTTCTCCAATTTTCTGTGCATTTCGGATCTGATCCTAATTCGGATGATCCTTAGATCCGAATCCGGATGAGGGTTGGTCCGAATTTGTATATATATATTTTTAATATTCTTTAAACACAAGAATCATTAATCCAAGAGGGAAGAATAAGGAATTATCAGTCAGAATCAGATGAAAATAAGAATATGAAGACTTTAAAGTCAAAAGATTATGAAATTGACAATGATGTAATATTATTCTGGACAGGTTCAGATAAATTCTGAACAAAGAGTTAAAAAATTACAGAATTAAAGATTGAAAAGGCAAAGCCAGAGTTCAGAAAGATTAAAGATAAATCCTGGGATAACCCAGGTGGTGGATTATAAATCTGCTTGATAAAGACTACAGAAACTGTGAGTTATAGATATTCAGTTTTTCATGCTAGACTTCCGATTGAGATATATTGTTGATGACAGTTTATTTGACATTCATGAATGCTCAGCTGGATTGTGACCTGTGCACACCATGGTTCGGTGATGCCCTGTGGATCATGATAGCTAATTTGACTTATCATTTCACATGACATTGTACTTATAGTTCATTTCATATGTTATTGCTATCATGACTTTGATCACTATGCTTTCTTTATTGATCGCATCATTTGACATATTGATTCAGCTTAGAATAATTAGCTTTATCGGTCTATTGTTCTAGACCTAGCTATGTCACCAGTTCTATTGAACTTGGTATTGATATTCCGATGTTCCCCCATGAAGACCGCTGGTAGCTAGCCCAGCATGAGTGGATAGCTTCCACTAAAAGCGTGAGCGTGGGCTGAACATCATCCGATTCCCTGAGTTCTATGTCTCAATCATTGAGTGGCTGTAGCGGCAGTCCAGACATATCACGCTTTGACCCATGATCCGCTTGATTAATGCATGTAACCTGAAAATCTATATTCTCACTAAGCCTTGCTTACCAGTTGTTGTTTAATATTTTACAGGAAAAGATAAAGGAAAGTCACCTGCAGGACCTAGTTCTTAGGTCTTACAAGATCAAGATTGAAGTTTTCTATAGACCACTACTCAACAACCTTCGGTACTGATTGGCAGATGAAAATTGTGGTGGTCTGGGTAGATTTGATTTGAATGTATGATGACATGAATAAGAATAGTCTTGTGCCCTTTATAAGTTTATTTTGAAAATTGTAATCTGAACTAAAATTGTATTAAACTTATCCTAATGTTTGTACTTGTAATCTGAAATTCCGCAACTTAAATTACTCTATCTTAGTTATGATTGATATCGTGTTGCATGATGTGGGACCTAAACTCTGAGGACTGCCCCGTAAGGGAAGGTCTTCACAGGATGGTATCAGAGCCCATAGTTTGAGTGAATCAAGTATTACGAGAGTAATACTTGGTCTCAAACTGAAGCAATACATATGTATCGATCATTTAGGTGGTTTGAACTGAGATAGGATGTACAGACTGTTAGGATGGGGAAAAAGGGTACATAGATCTAAGTCTATAAACTGATAGTTAAATGATTTTAATTTTCAGTAGAAGATGTCAGGATCAGGATCAGGTGACATACCAAGCAACATGAACCCACAACAAATGTATGAAATGATGCAACAACTACTAGCTCAGCATTCTGAACAACAAAATAAGTATATGCAAGAACAGCTTCAGGCTAGAGATGAGGCCGAAGCAAAAATACGCGCTGACAAAAAGAACAAAAGAAAAGATAAACAAATCCAGAACGATGAATCTGATTCTGATAACTCTACTCCGAATGCCCAAATTGAGCAGCCGAAAGGCTGTAAGTTCAAGGATTTTAAAGCTAGCGGTGCCCTTAACTTCGAGGGTACAGTCAACCCAATCCAGGCGATGGATTGGATAAGTCACACTGAAGAAATTTTCAGAATATCCGATTGCTTGGAATCCAAGAAAGTGAGTTATGCATCTGCTCTGTTCGTGGGTGCTGCCCGTGCCTGGTGGAAAACCCAGAGAAGTATTTATGGCGAGGAGGTCATCCAGACTCTTGAATGGGAACAGTTTCTTGAAATGTTCAACGCGAAGTATTGTCCTGCTGACCAACAAGACAAGATGGAGGTTCAACTGATGCAGTTAACCCAAGGCACCAAGACTGTAGACGAGTACGAGCACGAATTTTCACGGCTCTGTGGATATTCTTCATATCAGGTAGCTACGGAGGAGAGGAAGATGAACCGATTTCGTGGAGGACTTAACCCGAAATATCGACACCCAATGAGCGCAATAAAGTACAATTCGTATCTTGAAATGGTTGAAGCGGCAAGGCAGATTGAGAGAGGATATTTAGAGTACGGTGATCAACTCTATGCTCCATCAATGAACCCGACTTGTCCATCTCCCCCAAAGAAGCAAAGATTCGACAGATTCTTTAAGCCCAACAAGTCTCAGTCCCAGCAACCCCAACAATCTCAGCAATACAGTTCGCCACAGAAAGTCCAAGCTTATTCGCTTACAAACGAACCACGGTTCTGCAAGAGATGCAGAAAATCGCATATGGGATTGTGTAATCCAGACGATGTCACGTGTTATGTGTGTAGCAGAATCGGCCATAGTAGAGATAAATGCCCCCAACGAGGTCTTGGTTGTGCTAAATGCGGAAAGCGTGGTCACTTCATGTATCAGTGCCACAGTGGACAACGAGGTCAATCACAATCATCAGCTGGAGGTTCTACAATGCAAAACTCAGCTGCAACTCTAACTGTTAGGACCCGCGCCTTCCAAATAATGGCGGAGGAAGCGAAAGAAACCCCGGATGTGGTTACCGGTACGTTTTTATTAAACTCAATACCTGCACGTGTGTTATTCGACTCCGGTGCAAGCCGTTCATACATCTCGACTACTTTTGCGCAAAGATTATCTATGTTTCCTTCAAAGCTTCCTGTTATACTTGACATAGAGACAGCCAGTAACAATTACGTTGTGGCTGATTTCGTTTATCAAAATTGCACCTTACTCGTTAATCACGTTGTATTTAACCTCGATCTTATCCTGATACCGCTAAAAGAGTTCGACGTTATCATCGGCATGGATTGGTTAACGAACAACGAGGCTACTATTGTCTGCAACCGCCGAATCATCCGAATCAAGACTTCAGACGGCCGAGTGTTAGAGATTAAAGGCGACAAGCGTAAAGGTGCTCATTGTTTTATATCGGTTGAGAAAGCGCGTAAATATCTTTCTAAGGGTCACGAATCTTATCTTTGTTATGTCTCGTCTGAATCCACCCCGGAAGCCAACAAGAAATCAGTGTATGATATTCCGATCGTCTGTGAGTTCCCAGACGTATTCCCTGATGACATTTCTGGAGTGCCACCGGAACGACAAGTTGAATTCGGGATCGACTTAGTTCCTGGTGCGGCTCCCATCGCTAAAGCTCCCTACAGACTTGCGCCTGCAGAAATGCAGGAAATGTCAAAGCAATTGCAAGATCTGTTAGAGAAGGGATTTATCCGACCGAGTTCATCTCCGTGGGGTGCACCTGTCTTGTTCGTAAAGAAGAAAGACGGAACTCTCCGAATGTGCATCGACTATCGTGAGTTGAACAAAGTCACAATTAAAAATAAATATCCTCTGCCCAGAATTGATGATCTATTTGATCAGCTACAAGGAGCCAGCTATTTCTCAAAAATCGATCTTCGTTCTGGGTATCATCAGCTAAAAGTTAAAGAGGAGGATATTCCAAAGACAGCCTTCCGAACAAGATATGGTCATTACGAATTTCTCGTAATGCCTTTCGGATTAACGAATGCACCAGCGGCGTTCATGGACCTCATGAATCGAGTGTGCAGACCAATGCTGGATAAGTCAGTTATCGTATTCATAGACGATATTCTGATTTACTCCAAAACGGAGGCTGATCATATTGTTCATCTACGTCAATTGCTAGAGTTATTGAGAAATGAAAGACTCTATGCAAAATTCTCAAAGTGCGAGTTCTGGCTCAGACAGGTAAAAATCTTACATTGTCTCGAGTATATTTCTTAAAGCGTTCGTTGTTTCAAAACTTGAATTCTACTTTGATTTCTTTTTAGATTCAATTCCTTGGCCATGTTGTATCTGGCGAAGGCATCTCCGTTGATCCATCCAAAGTCGAGGCCGTTCAAAAATGGCAAACGCCTCGCAATGCCTCCGAAATCAGAAGTTTCCTTGGATTAGCTGGCTACTACCGGCGATTCATTAAGGACTTTTCGAAGCTTGCTGTGCCACTTACGATGCTAACACGAAAGAATACACCTTTCGTATGGGCCGATAAACAGCAAGAGGCATTCGACATTCTGAAGCAGAAACTCGTTCAAGCGCCAATCCTAGCCTTACCAGAAGGCAATGATGATTTCGTTGTCTATAGCGATGCATCTGGTACTGGCTTAGGATGTGTCCTCATGCAAAGGGGAAAAGTCATTGCCTACGCTTCAAGGCAATTGAAGGATTATGAGAAAAGTGCACCAACTCATGATCTTGAGTTGGCTGCCATTACCTTTGCATTAAAAATCTGGCGGCATTATCTCTATGGGACTCGGTGTCAGCTTTACACCGACCATAAAAGCCTCAAACATCTTTTTACTCAAAAGGATCTGAACATGAAACAGCGCCGGTCCTTGGAGCTTATCAAGGACTATGATTGCGAGATCCTATATCATCCCGGCAAAGCCAATGTGGTCGCGGATGCATTGAGTAGAAAAGTCTATCCGGAAAAGTGTTGCTATGCCCTGACTCCAATTGTATTCTCTTCTGATCTCATTGAAGATATTAAATCTGCTCAAGCCGAAGCATTGAAAGAAGAGAACATCTGTTTTGAAAATCTCAAAGGGCAACTTCAATTTCTGTCTATGAATCATTTGGGACTTCAATGTCTCAAGGGAAACCGAATCTGGATTCCTAAATATGGTTCAATCCGCAACACTCTTCTATCCGAAGCCCATCAGTCCAAGTTATCCATTCATCCTGGCAGCTCAAAGATGTATTTCGATCTGAAAGCGGATTATTGGTGGCCAGGAATGAAGAAAGACATCGGTCAATTCGTTGAAAGCTGCATAGTATGTCAAATGGTTAAGGCAGAACACCAGAAGCCCTTCGGGGATATGCAACCACTGCCAGTTCCTGAGTGGAAGTGGGAGCATATAACCATGGACTTTGTCACGAAATTGCCAAAGACCAAGAGACAACACGACTCCATCTGGGTAGTCGTGGATCGATTAACGAAGTCAGCACATTTCATACCGATGAAAGAGACATACTCCCTTGATAGATTGGCACAGATGTACATCACCGAAGTTATTTCACGTCACGGTGTGCCAAAATCTATCGTCTCTGATCGTGATAGTCGTTTCACTTCGAGATTTTGGAAAGCACTGCAAGACGGGTTGGGTACTCGAATCTCAATGAGTATAGCTTATCACCCTAATGCAGATGGCCAAAGTGAACGCACTATCCTAACTCTGGAAGATATGCTCCGTGCCTGCGTTCTTGATCTGGGTGGTAACTGGGATGACCATTTACCCTTGGTCGAATTCTCATACAATAACAGTTATCATTCCACGATTAAGATGGCTCCTTTTGAAGCTTTATACGGACGAAAGTGCAGAACTCCCACCTGTTGGCGCGAAACAGGTGAATCACCTTTAGCAGGTCCGGCACTTCTACAGTTGACTCATGATAAGATTCAACTTGTCAGAAGGAACATCCTTGAAGCTCAAAGCAGGCAGAAGTCGTATTACGATAATCGGCATAGATCAATCAGTTTTGCAGTTAACGATTGGGTGATGCTGAAAGTATCTCCAATGAAGAATGTGGTCCGGTTCATAAAGAGGAACAAGCTAGCTCCGAGATTCATTGGCCCGTTCAAGATTGTTGAAAAGATAGGAAATCAATCTTATCGTCTTGAACTGCCAACTGACTTAGCTGGAATACATCATGTATTCCATGTTAGTCATCTACGAAAGAGTCTAGCTGATGAAAGAGAAGTTCAGATACCACACGTTAATGTGCAAATTGATGAGAAGCTTCGAGTGGTTGAAGAGCCGGAATGCATTCTGGACTCGAAGACCAAAAAGCTTCGTAATAAAGAGATACAGATGGTGCTCGTCCAGTGGAAACACCACAAGGGTTCGCATCAGTCTTGGGAATCGAGAGATGTCATGAAAGCAACGTATCCAAGTCTGTTCGAACATAGCTAACTTCGGGGACGAAGTTTATGCGTGGTGGAGCCCATTCTGTAACAACCTAGCTTTTGACTTAACTTTATTTTCTGCTTTTGATTTAATAATGTAATTTTATAACATTATTTGTACTGTAATTTTAATTAAGTAATGAAAATATTTGATTAAGATAAATTAACTAGTGATGATAAAATGAAGATAAATCTGAATTTAAATGAAAATCAGATGTGGAGGGACCAATTGTGTCAATATTTTAAAGTCTAGAAATATAAAGACTCTAAGTCTTTATTTCTTCATTTCTCATCATCTCTCAACCTTCAAAACTCTCTCACTCTCACTCTAAAAGCTTGCTGGAAATTAAAGATTTGTAAGAAGAATTCGTGAAATTAGTTAAAGATTTTCAAGAATCAGAAGAATATTAAGGTAATACAATTAATTCTAAGTTTTTATTTTGTATTTTAAGAGTTTAAAATGCATCAAATTCGGATTTAAAATCTGTATAAATTATGTTGCATGCTTGAAATATTGGTTAGAAATCATGTAATGAAACCCATAAATGATTTAGAAACAGAAATCGTAGCTTAAATCGTCCAAAAAGATCAAAAATCTGAGTTTTTATAAACTTTTGTGTTCTTGAGAAAATTTCAACATTTTGAACTAATCTGGACGATTTAATGTGTTAGAGATAGGGAAAATAGTGTAGAAACACCCCAAAATTGATAATATAACGTTGGATTTAATTGCATGTTAGTATAATTGTCGATTGATGAATTTTTGATAAAACCCGTAAGTTGCGATTTGCATATCTGCAAGTGAACTCGGCGAGTTCATAGGGGAACTCGGTGAGTTCCCAAGAACAGCTTGAACATTCTTCAAAAATTCATAAGTATCGGATCCGAATTCGGTTGGGACCCGAATTCGGATGAAAACCCGAAATAAGTCTTGGTCCGAAATAAATTAGAACCGATCTCGGATGGACCCGAATTCGGATGGGTCAGCGTAATTCGGATGGTCTGAAATCCGGTTCTCTATCCGAAGTTCGGATGTGAACTCGGCGAGTTCACCGAGCTTACTCGGCGAGTTCTCCAATTTTCTGTGCATTTCGGATCTGATCCTAATTCGGATGATCCTTAGATCCGAATCCGGATGAGGGTTGGTCCGAATTTGTATATATATATTTTTAATATTCTTTAAACACAAGAATCATTAATCCAAGAGGGAAGAATAAGGAATTATCAGTCAGAATCAGATGAAAATAAGAATATGAAGACTTTAAAGTCAAAAGATTATGAAATTGACAATGATGTAATATTATTCTGGACAGGTTCAGATAAATTCTGAACAAAGAGTTAAAGAATTACAGAATTAAAGATTGAAAAGGCAAAGCCAGAGTTCAGAAAGATTAAAGATAAATCCTGGGATAACCCAGGTGGTGGATTATAAATCTGCTTGATAAAGACTACAGAAACTGTGAGTTATAGATATTCAGTTTTTCATGCTAGACTTCCGATTGAGATATATTGTTGATGACAGTTTATTTGACATTCATGAATGCTCAGCTGGATTGTGACCTGTGCACACCATGGTTCGGTGATGCCCTGTGGATCATGATAGCTAATTTGACTTATCATTTCACATGACATTGTACTTATAGTTCATTTCATATGTTATTGCTATCATGACTTTGATCACTATGCTTTCTTTATTGATCGCATCATTTGACATATTGATTCAGCTTAGAATAATTAGCTTTATCGGTCTATTGTTCTAGACCTAGCTATGTCACCAGTTCTATTGAACTTGGTATTGATATTCCGATGTTCCCCCATGAAGACCGCTGGTAGCTAGCCCAGCATGAGTGGATAGCTTCCACTAAAAGCGTGAGCGTGGGCTGAACATCATCCGATTCCCTGAGTTCTATGTCTCAATCATTGAGTGGTTGTAGCGGCAGTCCAGACATATCACGCTTTGACCCATGATCCGCTTGATTAATGCATGTAACCTGAAAATCTATATTCTCACTAAGCCTTGCTTACCAGTTGTTGTTTAATATTTTACAGGAAAAGATAAAGGAAAGTCACCTGCAGGACCTAGTTCTTAGGTCTTACAATATCAAGATTGAAGTTTTCTATAGACCACTACTCAACAACCTTCGGTACTGATTGGCAGATGAAAATTGTGGTGGTCTGGGTAGATTTGATTTGAATGTATGATGACATGAATTAGAATAGTCTTGTGCCCTTTATAAGTTTATTTTGAAAATTGTAATCTGAACTAAAATTGTATTAAACTTATCCTAATGTTTGTACTTGTAATCTGAAATTCCGAAACTTAAATTACTCTATCTTAGTTATGATTGATATCGTGTTGCATGATGTGGGACCTAAACTCTGAGGACTGCCCCGTAAGGGAAGGTCTTCACACGGCGCTCGAATCTATAGGGGTAATTAGGGTTTCACTTTAGTCTCGAGTCTAACCTAAATACGCTCCTTTCGAGTCAATTTCAGAGGTTTTCGAATCTACCTGTTTCGAATCTGTTGCTTCATTCGAATAGGATCTCGAGTCTAGTTTAGTTTCGAGTTTGTTTCGAGTCTAGTATTGTTTCGAATCTGTCGTTTCGAATCTGCTGAATTTCGAGTTTGCTGACCTTCGAATCTAAGGACCATAGACTATAAGGATATCTCGAATCTGACATAATTTCGATTCTAATTGAATTTTAAAACTTAATCGAATTTAATCCCAAAAGATTTACCCTTAATTAGTTTCGAATCTACCTAGATTCGAAAAAGTTAATCTAAATCAGTTTCAAATTAAATTAATTAAGTTCAAATTCAATTTCGTTAGAAAAGATGTCAAATCTTCAGAAATTCTTAGAAATGGACCATGAGGTTGGGAAGGCAAACGCCCCGCCTAAGCTGATGAAGGTCGAGGATTATTACTGGTGGAAGGACCGATTTACCGATTTCGTACGGTTCAACGATATGCGCATGTGGGTGTGCATAGATGAAGGGTATATTCCACCGGTATCTGAAGTTGAAGGCCGTCAAAAGGTCTTGTCATACCAGATGATGAAGGAGGATGACAAGAAACTTTTTGAAGCTGAAAACAAAGCTTTTTCTTTAATCCGAATGGCGTTACCGCAAGATATTCTACACACATTCCGGACTCAGAGGACATCAAAAGAACTTTGGGAGTCGCTTGAGAAGAGGTGTGAGGGAAATCCTCGGGTTAGGAGAAAGCGTACAGAGCTGTTAAAACAACAGTTCGCAATCTTCAAGGCGTTAAAGGATGAACAACTGGATGACATCATCACCCGGTTCTATCATCTATTGACAATACTTGAGAGCCACGGGATTGAGTTTGCCGATACTGACAAGAACAACAAGCTTCTTGATGCCCTACCAGCCAAATGGGCTATGTACGTGGCAATGATAAAGCTGAATGAAGACAAGTACTACACTCAATCTCTGGACGATATAGTGGGAACGTTGAGGGCATATCACTTCGAGCTCCTGAAGACTGAGACTGATTATGAGCAAGTCCAGAATCCAGCAATGTATTTTGGAAAGACGTCAAAATATTCAGCAGCAGCAGAACCGAAGTCTGCTACAGCGTTTTTCTCTGGAGAGACATCATCACCAGCAGAGTCTGAAGACTCTTTGAATCGCGCGTTCTTAGGATTAGGAAGATCGGAAGAACCGAAACCTCAAGTCCAACAGGCATCGACAAGTCAGAGCTATTCGAAGATGCCAATGAGCGCAAAGTCGGCGGAAGAACATCTGAATCTACTTGCTTCGTTTGTGGCCGCTTATGGAAACTGCGTTCAGGGAAAGATAAACGATCCTGCTCTATGGGACGAAGATTACGATCAGGTCGACCCTGATGACTTAGAGGAAATGGATCTTAAGTGGCAACTGGCCATGGTGACCCAGAGGGTTAAAAGATTCATTAAGAGAACTGGAAGGAATTTGCAGATGAATAACAAGGGGATCGGGTTTGATAAGTCCAAGGTGAAATGCTACAACTGTCAGGGATTGGGACACTTCGCCAGGGAGTGTCAGAGACTGAAGGTAGAGACATACCAAGGACAGAGTCAGCATCAGGGACAGTACCAAAATCAGTCCCAACAAAGATACCTTCCGAGTTCCTCAACTGGACAAGCCAATCTAGCTGGTCTATTATCGAACGTCACTTCAGATCGACAGCTAGATGGTACGTATGATTGGAGTTCACATCCTGAGTCCAATGCTAGAGCCTTCATGGCTGAAGTTACTGAAACTGGATGTGATGGGAACGAGCAGATCACACGGGACAGCAGTCCGATGTGGGTAGAGAAGGCGAATGATCAGACAGTGCTGGAGTTTGCTGCTCAGATGGCCAATGTGGAATCTGATAACTCTAAGGTTAGTCTATCTTACTCTCTATATCAAGAATTATGTGCTTTGGGTGCTACTTCTAATGATAGGTTAAATCTAGTCTTAGAATCACATAAAACCATATCTGCTCAAAATGAGAACTTAAAAATAGAAAACGCTAGCCTAAATGATATCAAGCAATATCTAAAAGAAAAGCTTAAGGCTGATGCTCAAGACGTAGTAGTTCTAAAAGACAAACTCAGTGAGCAGTGTGTTAGGATAGAACTTATGTATGACCACGTAGAGGCCTTGACAAAAAGTCTTAAGGACAAGGATATAGAGCTAGCAGAGACCAAGGTTAAGGTAGCAGAGGCAAATAGCAAGCTGGAAAAGTTTAGGAATTCGAGCCTAAATCTAGGGAAAGTCTTAGATGCCCAAAGACAGTCCAAGAAGCCAGTAGGTCTAGGTTTTCACGAAATTCCTCCACCTTTCAATGCTAATTATGTGCCTCAGCCTCAGGAGAAAACTGACAAGTCAGTAGACTTAGAGGACCTACCTGAACCGACACCTGAGCCTATAGTAGAAAATGCACCTAAGGTGGCTGACTCAACCGTCAAGGTCAAGAAAGTGAAATTTGTGTCTTCCTCCAGTGAAACACCTGCAGGAAAACAGAAAATTTCATGGGCTGACCAGGTCGACGAGGCAGACATCATAGCTGTACCAAAGGAAGTAGACACTAGTGAAACACCTAGATCTAAGGGAACAACCAAAAAGTCCATAGATAAGATGTCTTGCTTTAGATGTCACGAGAAAGGGCATGTTGCTTCTCACTGTCCACTTAGGAAAGTCGATGTTACCCCTAAGACAGTGAATCCAACACCTGTCAAGCCCTCAACCAGTGTGGCAAGCAGCAGTAGTTCTCAACCTACTGAGAAAACTGTGCAGGCCGCACCCAAACAAGTTGTGAAAAACACACCGGTTAAGGTTGGACCAAAGGAAGTGAGTAGGACAAATTCACCGAATCGTGTCACTAATCAATCTAGGTCAGCACCACAGCAAGTCTATAGGAGCACCACACCTAGCAGGTCACATACTCCAGTTAGGTCACATACTCCAGTTAGACAGTATGCACTGGTAAGAGCTCAGGGATCACAGTCAGAAATGGCATATAATAGGAATTATTCTAGAGCTCCACAACAAATGCCTACACCAAGGCAAAGAGTGAACTTAAATCACTCGGCACCACAACAGAATTCAGTTCAAAGGCCCAAGTCACCTGAAAGGCGAGATGGGTACTTGAAAGAGTTCACGTATGTGGACGAGAATGGTATTACCAAGTCAGTCATGGCTTGGGTTCCCCGTGATAACTAACCTCTTTTCTTTCATGTGCAGGAGATAACTACCGGTCCAAACAACAAGTGGTTCGTCGACAGTGGTTGCTCCAGGCACATGACGGGGGGAAAGAAGTCTTCTCACAGACTTCAAGGGGGGTAATAGGGGATTCGTATCATTCGCGGGTAACAAGGGTGGAAATATCACTGGAACTGGAGAAGTCACTAATGGGACGATTACTTTGGATCAAGTTTATCATGTTGATAAACTGGTTCATAATCTCATTAGTGTATCTCAAATCTGTGATAAGAAGAACTCGGTGTTATTTACTGACACTGAGGCGTTAGTGCTGAAGCCTGGATTCAAGATACCTGAAGATTGGATATTGATGCGGGCGCCAAGGAAGAATGACTTGTACATGCTCGATATGAACAAGCCAGATACTTCGATGGGTCCGATCTGCTTACTATCAAAAGCTTCGGAGACGGAATCCGTACTGTGGCACAGACGCATGGCTCACCTGCACCTAAGGAAGATGAATTACATAACGAAGAATGGATTGGTGCAGGGTGTGCCATTGAAGAGTTTTCAGTTCGAGGACAAGTGTCTACCGTGCATGAAGGGCAAACAGCATAAAAAGACACACAAGTCCAAGAAACAAAATTCAATCGCCTCAACATTCGATTTGTTGCATAAGGACCTTTTCGGCCCTATCAACAAAAGGAGTATAGGAGGTAGTTGCTTTTGCTTAGTTATCACCGACGATTACTCACGTTTTTCTTGGGTTTTCTTTTTAGGTACGAAGGACGAGACGGCTGCAAAGCTCATCGGGTTCTTGGACCAAGTGGAGAACTCATACGGAGCTAGGGTTAAACATATTCGTAGTGATAATGGGACTGAATTCAAAAACACTGTAATTGGTGTATATTGCCTATCAAAGGGCATAGTGCATCAATTCAGTGCACCATATGAACCTCAACAGAATGGGGTGGCCGAACGTAAAAATAGAACTTTGATTGAGGCTACAAGGACTATGCTTTCGGATTCAAAGCTTCCTACCATGTTTTGGGGGGAGGCAGTGAATACCGCGTGCCACATTTTAAACCGAGTCCTTACAGTCAAATCATTGAACAAAACATGCTATGAAATTTTGAATAAACGGCCATCTAACTTAACTGGATTCGAACCGTTTGGAGTACCATGCACACTTTTAAGAACAAAACATCAACCGAAGTTTGGTGAAAAGGCTGACGAAGGATATTTCCTAGGTTATGTGCCAAACTCACCAAACAAACGGGTTTTTAACAAAACGAGTGGTACTGTGGAGATTGTGTATAATATTGAAGTCACAAGTTATACACATGAACCCCAAACTGGTCCGGAATGGTTATTTGACTATGATATATTGTTTGAGTCATTTAACATTCCTTTGGATGATGCTGCAGGTACAATCGAAAAAGACATGGCGACGTTGCACCTAAATGACGAAGGCCAAATCTTTCCGAGGACCACGTTCGAATCTACATCCGAGCCTACTGCGACTGTAGATGGGTCTCCAGAAGTTGCTGATCAAGAGGCACCTACCACTGAGAATCAGACTCAAGCATCGAGTTCCAACTCTGAGGAAAATGTCCTTGAGGAGGGAAATGTAGAAGCTGAGCCTATTCCCCCACTAGGTGAAATAGGATCCAACTTAGGAGATAATCTAAGAGTTGATCATATAGAGACCTCTAGGATTAACAAGAACCACACAATAAAAAGCATCATAGGAAATCCTAACGAGGGTGTGAGGACTCGGAGTAGTGTAAATAACAACACTGTGTTGTTGTCGAAGATAAACGACTCCAAGGCATTTCACACATGTCTATATTCTTGTTTCATATCGCAAGTAGAGCCTAAGAATGTGCAAATGGCACTTAAGGACAACTCCTGGGTTGAAGCGATGCAGGAAGAACTTTCGCAATTTAGAAAACTAGAAGTGTGGGAGTTAGTTCCGTTACCTCGAGGGGAAATAGCAATAGGAACCAAATGGGTTTTTAAGTGCAAAAGAGACGATCGGGGTATAGTCACGCGCAACAAGGCGAGGTTAGTTGTAAAGGGTTTCAACCAAGAGGAGGGAATCGATTACAATGAGGTTTTTGCACCAGTAGCAAGGCTGGAAGCCATTAGGTTGTTTCTAGCGTTTGCCTCCTTCAAAGGCTTTAAGGTATATCAACTAGATGTTAAGAGTGCTTTCCTGTATGGGAAAGTGAAGGAGTTGGTGTATGTAGAACAGCCGCCGGATTTACAGATCCAAAATATCTTGATAGAGTATATCGCTTAGATAAGGCTCTTTATGGATTGCATCAGGCACCTAGGGCGTGGTATGAGACTTTATCCAACCATCTTTTAGAAAACGGTTTTGAAAGGGGTAGGATAGATAGTACTCTATTTGTGAAGAGGAAGGGTGATCACTTTATCTTGGTACAAGTGTACGTCGATGATATCATTTTTGGATCATCAGACGAACAGATGTGCAAAGATTTCGAAAAGGTGATGAAGTCTAAGTTCGAGATGAGTGCTATGGGGGAGTTGAATTTCTTTTTAGGGTTACAAGTTGACCAAAAGAAGGAAGGGATGTTTATCCATCAAACTAAGTATGTCTATGACATATTAGAACGGTTTGGAATGGAGGGAACTAAGTTGACTGCCCATTTCAGCACGCCGATTCAAGTGAATCACAATCTCGGGCCGGGTACTGAAAGTGATACCGATGTGGATTCGACTTTATATCGGGCCATGATTGGGTCACTTATGTATTTAACTGCTTCAAGACCTGACATTATGTTTGCTGTTTGTATTTGTGCAAGGTTTCAAGCGAATCCGAAGGAAATGCATATGAAAGCTGTGAAGCAGATTCTACGATACCTCAAGTCGAAACCGAAGCTGGGACTTTGGTATCACGCGGAGGGAGATCTAGAGTTGGAGGCGTTCACAGATTCTGACTACGGAGGATGCAGCTTGACGCGCAAATCAACGACTGGAGGTTGTCAGTTCCTAGGAGGGAGACTGGTGTCCTGGCAATGTAAGAAACAAACGTCGGTAGCCGTGTCAACGTGCGAGGCCGAGTATGTTGCTGCTGGTAGTTGCTGCTCATAGGTTCTGTGGATACAACAACAATTGCGGGATTACGGTTTGGCTTACACTCAAACTCCAATTAGGATAGATAACCAGTCTACTATTGCTATAACAAATAATCCAGTGAAACATAATAAAACAAAGCACATAGACATTAGACATCATTTTATTCGTGATTGTGCTGAAAAGAACTTAATCAAACTGGTAAAAGTGGCAACAGAAGATAATAATGCAGATTTATTTACCAAAGCGTTTGATAAGACACGGTTTGAGTATTTATTTCAACTGAATGGAATGCGCAACCCAGAGTAAATTGACCTTAGTAGTAGTAAGTTTATTTTCTTGTAGAGTCGTAGTATTTCTTTCTTTACAGTAGTCTGCTAATTTAGGAAAGTTTCTATCTTTAGTAAGTTTCTATTTTTAGTAAGTTTCTATTTTTAGTAAGTTTCTATTTTTAGTAAGTTAGTAGGTTAGCTTATTTTACTGCTTTTCTTATGAAAAACAAAAGAAAAAAGAGAGAAAATTACAAAAATACAAAAAAGAGAATATCAGAAAAAAGAGTTAAGTCTTAGATACATAGGTTCAAAGTGACGAAAATTAGCACAGTCGTTACAGACTCTAAGTATTTAGGCTTTCACACACAATGCAACTAAATCCTAAGTGTTAAACTTCATTTAGTTTGATATGTTGGTAGGCATAATACATATAGGGAATCTCAAGGCTAATAAAATAATCTAGAAAAAGTCAAGCGTGTCACTATCTTAGATGTATGACCAATCGGTCTTAATTTTTATGTACAAGACATACAAACATTGAATCTAAATGAGGTATGCAAACTTTCTGGGGATGTATGGCAACATCAAATACATCTGAAAATGGAAAGAATAGAAATATCATATGTAACTGAGAGTCGAAAACATGCAACTCTGTTGTACGTAAGTACAGACCTGTTGTCTCTGTTTAGATTCGAGTTAGCAAATATGTCGCTTTGTTGTACGTCAGTACAGACCTGTCACCGCTGTCTGCTAACTTTAAAAAATAAACCTTAAGTCGAACTCAGACACTTTGTTGTATGAAAATACAGACCTGTGTCCGATGTTTGTCTTTTAAAGAAAGTTTGCAAATACCAACAAGTTAGAATCTTTGTCTGTGTGCCTTGATCATAAAAGTATGTCTATGTCTAAGTCACGTAAGATAATTTCCTGATAAATAAAAAGGCCAAGGGATATTCCGAAATGTAGAATGTTTAACGGGGTACAATACCAACAATCGGCTAAATAGGTATGTCACGACAAACAATCAAAGGAATTCAAAAATTCCTAAGTGTGAAAGTTTAAGTACTGAAAGTTAGTATCGGACATCGCTATCTGATTGAATCTCTCTTAGACTATACTC
>JAANYP010005141.1:0-15088 GCA_020465985.1 Centrapalus pauciflorus
TTGCAATCGGCCACACACAAATAAAAATAAAGTGGCCATTGCATGGACAATAGTCACACAAAATACAATTTTACCTCAATTAAAAGAGCATATGGTCAAACGTTTTAACACCTACGACCACATTCGGCATAATTTTATGTGACCAAGGCCCACAACAACACACTCGTTGTGTGACCAAATGGTTGCAATCGTCTAGACACAAATAAAAATGAAGTGGCCATTGCATGGACAATAGTCACACAAAATAAAGGTTTACCTCGCTTAAAATAGCATATGGTCACACTTTTTAACACCTACGGGCCACTTTTGCATAATTTTATGTGTTATGACCAAAGCCACAACAACAATTCACTCGTGTGTGACCAAAAGGTTGCAATCAGCCACCACACAAATAAAACTAAAGTGGCCATTGACTGGCCACTAGTCACACAAAAACACAAGTTTACCTTCACTTAACAAAGAGCGTATGGTAACACTTTTTTTAAACCTACGGCCACATTTACCCAATTTTACCTGACCGAAGCCCACAACACTTCAATCGTTGTGTGACCCCAAAATGTCGTTGCAATCAGCCACACACAAATAAAAATAAAGTGGCCATTGAATGGACAATAGTCACACAAAACACAAGTTTACCTCACTTAAAAGAGCGTATGGTCACACTTTTTAACACCTACGACCACATTTAGCATAATTTTATGTGACCAAAGCCCACAACAATTCACTCGTTGTGTGACCAAAAGGTTGCAATCAGCCACACACTAGATAAAAATAAAGTGGCCATTGCATGGACAATAGTCACACAAAATACAACTTTACCTCACTTAAAAGAGCATATGGTCACACTTTTTAACACCTACGGCCACATTTGGCATAATTTTATGTGACCAAAGCACACAACAAGACACTCGTTGTGTGACCAAAAGGTTGCAATCAGTCACACACAAATAAAAATAAAGTGGCCATTGTATTGGCAATAGTCACACAAAATACTAGTTTTCCTCACTTAAAAGAGCATATGGTTACACTTTTTAATACCTACGGCCACATTTGGCATAATTTTATGTGACCAAAGCCCACAACATGACACTCGTTGTGTGAAAAAATGGTTGCAATCAGCCACACACTATATAAAAATAAAGTGGCCATTGCATGGACAATAGTCACACAATATACAGGTTTACCTGACTTAAAAGAGCGTATGGTCACACTTTTTAACACCTACGGCCACATTTAGCATAATTTTACGTGACCAAAGCCCACAACACTTCACTCGTTGTGTGACCAAAAGGTTGCAAACAGCCAGCCACACACTAGATAAAAATAAAGTGGCCATTGCATGGACAATAGTCACACAAAATACAAGTTTACCTCACTTAAAACAGCATATGGTCACACTTTTTAACACCTACGGCCACATTTGGCATAATTTTATATGACCAAAGCACACAACAATTCACTCGTTGTGTGACCAAAAGGTTGCAATCAGCCACACACAAATAAAAATAAAGTGGCCATTGAATGAACAATAGTCACACAAAACACAAGTTTACCTCACTTAAAAGAGCGTATGGTCACACTTTTTAACACCTACGGCCACATTTGGCTTAATTTTATATGACCAAAGCCCACAAGAATTCACTCGTTGTGTGACTAAAAGGTTGCAATCAGCCACACACTAGATAAAAATAAAGTGGCCATTGCATGGACAATAGTCACACAAAATACAAGTTTACCTCACCTAAAAGAGCATATGGTCACACTTTTTAACACCTACGGCCACATTTGACATAATTTTATTTGACCAAAACCCACAACAAGACACTCGTTGTGTGAAAAAATGGTTGCAATCAGCCACACACTAGATAAAAATAAAGTGGCCATTGCATGGACAATAGTCACACAAAATACAACTTTACCTCACTTAAGAGCATATGGTCACACTTTTTAACACCTACGGCCACATTTGGCATAATTTTATGTGACCAAAGCACACAACAAGACACTCGTTGTGTGACCAAAAGTTGCAATCAGTCACACACAAATAAAAATAAAGTGGCCATTGCATTGGCAATAGTCATACAAAATACTAGTTTTCCTCACTTAAAAGAGCATATGGTTACACTTTTTAACACCTACGGCCACATTTGGCATAATTTTATGTGACCAAAGCCCACAACATGACACTCGTTGTGTGAAAAAATGGTTGCAATCAGCCACACACTAGAAAAAAATAAAGTGGTCATTGCATGGACAATAGTCACACAAAATACAGGTTTACCTGACTTAAAACAGCATATGGTCACACTTTTTAACACCTACGGCCACATTTGACATAATTTTATGTGACCAAAGCACACAACAATTCACTCGTTGTGTGACCAAAAGGTTGCAATCAGCCACACACAAATAAAAATAAGTGGCCATTGAATGGACAATAGTCACACAAAACACAAGTTTACCTCACTTAAAAGAGCGTATGGTCACACTTTTTAACACCTACGGCCACATTTAGCATAATTTTACATGACCGAAGCCCACAACACTTCACTCGTTGTGTGACCAAAAGGTTGCAAACAGCCACACACTAGATAAAAATAAAGTGGCCATTGCATGGACAATAGTCACACAAAATACAAGTTTACCTCACTTAAAACAGCATATGGTCACACTTTTTAACACCTATGGCATAATTTTATATGACCAAAGCACACAACAATTCACTCGTTGTGTGACCAAAAGGTTGCAATCAGCCACACACAAATAAAAATAAAGTGGCCATTGAATGGACAATAGTCACACAAAACACAAGTTTACCTCACTTAAAAGAGCGTATGGTCATACTTTTTAACACCTACGGCCACATTTGGCAAAATTTTATATGGCCAAAGCCCACAACAATTCACTCGTTGTGTGACCAAAAGGTTGCAAACAGCCACACACTAGATAAAAATAAAGTGGCCATTGCATGGACAATAGTCACACAAAATACAAGTTTACCTCACTTAAAACAGCATATGGTCACACTTTTTAACACCTATGGCATAATTTTATATGACCAAAGCACACAACAATTCACTCGTTGTGTGACCAAAAGGTTGCAATCAGCCACACACAAATAAAAATAAAGTGGCCAATGAATGGACAATAGTCACACAAAACACAAGTTTACCTCACTTAAAAGAGCGTATGGTCATACTTTTTAACACCTACGGCCATATTTGGCAAAATTTTATATGACCAAAGCCCACAACAATTCACTCGTTGTGTGACAAAAAGGTTGCAATCAGCCACACACTAGATAAAAATAAAGTGGCCATTGCATGGACAATAGTCACACAAAATACAAGTTTACCTCACTTAAAAGAGCATATGGTCACACTTTTTAACACCTACGGCCACATTTGACATAATTTTATGTGACCAAAACCCACAACTGGTTGCAAACAACCACACACAAATAAAAATAAAGTGGCCAATGCATGGACAATAGTCACACAAAATACAAGTTTTCCTCACTTAAAACAGCTTATGGTCACACTTTTTAACACCTACGACCACATTTGACATAATTTTATGTGACCAAAGCACACAACAAGACACTCGTTGTGTGACAAATGGTTGCAATCAGGCACACACACATTAAAATAAAGTGGCCAATGCATGGACAATAGTCACACAAAATACAGGTTTACCTGACTTAAAACAGCATATGGTCACACTTTTTAACACCTACGGCCACATTTGGCATAATTTTATGTGACCAAAGCACACAACAATTCACTCGTTGTGTGACCAAAAGGTTGCAATCAGCCACGCACAAATAAAAATAAAGTGGCCATTGAATGGACAATAGTCACACAAAACACAAGTTTACCTCACTTAAAAGAGCGTATGGTCACACTTTTTAACACCTACGACCACATTTAGCATAATTTTATGTGACCAAAGCCCACAACAATTCACTCGTTGTGTGACCAAAAGGTTGCAATCAGCCACACACTAGATAAAAATAAAGTGGCGATTGCATGGACAATAGTCACACAAAATACAACTTTACCTCACTTAAAAGAGCATATGGTCACACTTTTTAACACGTACGGCAACATTTGGCATAATTTTATGTGACCAAAGCACACAACAAGACACTCGTTGTGTGACCAAAAGGTTGCAATCAGTCACACACAAATAAAAATAAAGTGGCCATTGTATTGGCATTAGTCACACAAAATACTAGTTTTCCTCACTTAAAAGAGCATATGGTTACACTTTTTAATACCTACGGCCACATTTGGCATAATTTTATGTGACCAAAGCCCACAACATGACACTCGTTGTGTGAAAAAATGGTTGCAATCAGCCACACACTATATAAAAATAAAGTGGCCATTGCATGGACAATAGTCACACAAAATACAGGTTTACCTGACTTAAAACAGCATATGGTCACACTTATTAACACCTACGGCCACATTTGGCATAATTTTATGTGACCAAAGCACACAACAATTCACTCGTTGTGTGACCAAAAGGTTGCAATCAGCCACACACAAATAAAAATAATGTGGCCATTGAAGGGACAATAGTCACACAAAACACAAGTTTACCTCACTTAAAAGAGCGTATGGTCACACTTTTTAACACGTACGGCCACATTTAGCATAATTTTACGTGACCAAAGCCCACAACACTTCACTCGTTGTGTGACCAAAAGGTTGCAAACAGCCACACACTAGATAAAAATAAAGTGGCCATTGCATGGACAATAGTCACACAAAATACAAGTTTACCTCACTTAAAACAGCATATGGTCACACTTTTTAACACCTACGGCCACATTTGGCATAATTTTATATGACCAAAGCACACAACAATTCACTCGTTGTGTGACCAAAAGGTTGCAATCAGCCACACACAAATAAAAATAAAGTGGCCATTGAATGAACAATAGTCACACAAAACACAAGTTTACCTCACTTAAAAGAGCGTATGGTCACACTTTTTAACACCTACGGCCACATTTGGCTTAATTTTATATGACCAAAGCCCACAAGAATTCACTCGTTGTGTGACTAAAAGGTTGCAATCAGCCACACACTAGATAAAAATAAAGTGGCCATTGCATGGACAATAGTCACACAAAATACAAGTTTACCTCACTTAAAAGAGCATATGGTCGCACTTTTTAACACCTACGGCCACATTTGACATAATTTTATGTGACCAAAACCCACAACTGGTTGCAACAACCACACAGCAAATAAAAAATAAAGTGGCCAATGCATGGACAATAGTCCCAAAAAACAATTACCTCATCTTAAAACAGTCAGCTTATGGTCACACTTTTTAAACACCTACGGCCACATTTTGGCATAAATTTTATGTGAGCGCAAGCACACAACAAGACACTCGTTGTGTGACAAATGGTTGCAAATCAGGCACACAACACATAAAAATAAAGTGGCAAATGCATGGACAATAGTCACAACAAAATACAGGTTTAACCTGACTTAAAACAGGCCCAATATGGTCACACTTTTTAACACCTACGGCCACATTTGGCATATTTTATTGTGACCGCAACGCACACCAACAATTCAACTCGTTGGTGTGAGCCAAAGGTTGCCAATTCAGGCCACACACAACTAAAAATAAAGTGGCCCATTGAATAGGACAATAAGTTCATCACAAAACACAAGTTTACACTCACCTTAAAAGAGCGTATGGTACACTTATTTAAACACCTTACGACCCCATTTAGGCATAATTTTAAATGTGACCAAAGCCCACAAACAATTCAACATGTCGTTGTGTGACCAAAAGGTGCAATCAGCCACAGCACCTAGATAAAAATAAAGTGGCCAATTGCATGGACAATAGTTCCACACAAAATACAACTTTACCTCACGTTAAAAGAGCATATGGTCACACTTTTTTAACAACGTACGGCAACATTTGGCATAATTTTATGTGACCAAAGCACACAACAAGACACTCGTTGTGTGACCAAAAGGTTGCAATCAGTCACACACAAATAAAAATAAAGTGGCCATTGTATTGGCAATAGTCACACAAAATACTAGTTTTCCTCACTTAAAAGAGCATATGGTTACACTTTTTAATACCTACGGCCACATTTGGCATAATTTTATGTGACCAAAGCCCACAACATGACACTCGTTGTGTGAAAAAATGGTTGCAATCAGCCACACACTATATAAAAATAAAGTGGCCATTGCATGGACAATAGTCACACAAAATACAGGTTTACCTGACTTAAAACAGCATATGGTCACACTTTTTAACACCTACGGCCACATTTGGCATAATTTTATGTGACCAAAGCACACAACAATTCACTCGTTGTGTGACCAAAAGGTTGCAATCAGCCACACACAAATAAAAATAAAGTGGCCATTGAATGGACAATAGTCACACAAAACACAAGTTTACCTCACTTAAAAGAGCGTATGGTCACACTTTTTAACACCTACGGCCACATTTAGCATAATTTTACATGACCGAAGCCCACAACACTTCACTCGTTGTGTGACCAAAAGGTTGCAAACAGCCACACACTAGATAAAAATAAAGTGGCCATTGCATGGACAATAGTCACACAAAATACAAGTTTACCTCACTTAAAACAACATATGGTCACACTTTTTAACACCTACGGCCACATTTGGCATAATTTTATATGACCAAAGCACACAACAATTCACTCGTTGTGTGACCAAAAGGTTCCAATCAGCCACACACAAATAAAAATAAAGTGGCCATTGAATGAACAATAGTCACACAAAACACAAGTTTACCTCACTTAAAAGAGCGTATGGTCACACTTTTTAACACCTACGGCCACATTTGGCATAATTTTATATGACCAAAGCCCACAACAATTCACTCGTTGTGTGACTAAAAGGTTGCAATCAGCCACACACTAGATAAATATAAAGTGGCCATTGCATGGACAATAGTAACACAAAATACAAGTTTACCTCACTTAAAAGAGCATATGGTCACACTTTTTAACACCTACGGCCTCATTTGACATAATTTTATGTGACCAAAACCCACAACTGGTTGCAAACAACCACACACAAATAAAAATAAAGTGGCCAATGCATGGACAATAGTCACACAAAATACAAGTTTACCTCACTTAAAACAGCTTATGGTCACACTTTTTAACACCTACGGCCACATTTGGCATAATTTTATGTGACCAAAGCACACAACAAGACACTCGTTGTGTGACAAATGGTTGCAATCAGGCACACACACATAAAAATAAAGTGGCCAATGCATGGACAATAGTCACACAAAATACAGGTTTACCTGACTTAAAACAGCATATGGTCACACTTTTTAACACCTACGGCCACATTTGGCATAATTTTATGTGACCAAAGCACACAACAATTCACTCGTTGTGTGACCAAAAGGTTGCAATCAGCCACACACAAATAAAAATAAAGTGGCCATTGAATGGACAATAGTCACACAAAACACAAGTTTACCTCACTTAAAAGAGCGTATGGTCACACTTTTTAACACCTACGGCCACATTTGGCATAATTTTATGTGACCAAAGCCCACAACAATTCACTCGTTGTGTGACCAAATGGTTGCAATCAGCCACACACTAGATAAAAATAAAGTGGCCATTGCATGGACAATAGTCACACAAAATTACCTCACTTAAAAGAGCATATGGTCACACTTTTTAACACGTACGGCAACATTTGGCATAATTTTATGTGACCAAAGCACACAACAAGACACTCGTTGTGTGACCAAAAGGTTGCAATCAGTCACACACAAATACAAATAAAGTGGCCATTGTATTGGCATTAGTCACACAAAATACTAGTTTTCCTCACTTAAAAGAGCATATGGTTACACTTTTTAATACCTACGGCCACATTTGGCATAATTTTATGTGACCAAAGCCCACAACATGACACTCGTTGTGTGAAAAAATGGTTGCAATCAGCCACACACTATATAAAAATAAAGTGGCCATTGCATGGACAATAGTCACACAAAATACAGGTTTACCTGACTTAAAACAGCATATGGTCACACTTTTTAACACCTACGGCCACATTTGGCATAATTTTATGTGACCAAAGCACACAACAATTCACTCGTTGTGTGACCAAAAGGTTGCAATCAGCCACACACAAATAAAAATAAAGTGGCCATTGAATGGACAATAGTCACACAAAACACAAGTTTACCTCACTTAAAAGAGCGTATGGTCACACTTTTTAACACCTACGACCACATTTAGCATAATTTTATGTGACCAAAGCCCACAACAATTCACTCGTTGTGTGACCAAAAGGTTGCAATCAGCCACACACTAGATAAAAATAAAGTGGCGATTGCATGGACAATAGTCACACAAAATACAACTTTACCTCACTTAAAAGAGCATATGGTCACACTTTTTAACACGTACGGCAACATTTGGCATAATT
This sequence comes from Centrapalus pauciflorus, assembly GCA_020465985.1. Taxonomy (NCBI): domain Eukaryota; kingdom Viridiplantae; phylum Streptophyta; class Magnoliopsida; order Asterales; family Asteraceae; genus Centrapalus; species Centrapalus pauciflorus. The sequence goes on from JAANYP010005141.1 coordinate 8,490, forward strand.
TTATGTGACCAAAGCACACAACAAGACACTCGTTGTGTGACCAAAAGGTTGCAATCAGTCACACACAAATAAAAATAAAGTGGCCATTGCATTGGCAATAGTCACACAAAATACTAGTTTTCCTCACTTAAAAGAGCATATGGTTACACTTTTTAATACCTACGGCCAAATTTGGCATAATTTTATGTGACCAAAGCCCACAACATGACACTCGTTGTGTGAAAAAATGGTTGCAATCAGCCACACACTATATAAAAATAAAGTGGCCATTGCATGGACAATAGTCACACAAAACACAAGTTTACCTCACTTAAAAGAGCGTATGGTCACACTTTTTAACACCTACGGCCACATTTAGCATAATTTTACGTGACCAAAGCCCACAACACTTCACTCGTTGTGTGACCAAAAGGTTGCAAACAGCCAGCCACACACTAGATAAAAATAAAGTGGCCATTGCATGGACAATAGTCACACAAAATACAAGTTTACCTCACTTAAAACAGCATATGGTCACACTTTTTAACACCTACGGCCACATTTGGCATAATTTTATATGACCAAAGCACACAACAATTCACTCGTTGTGTGACAAAAAGGTTGCAATCAGCCACACACAAATAAAAATAAAGTGGCCATTGAATGAACAATAGTCACACAAAACACAAGTTTACCTCACTTAAAAGAGCGTATGGTCACACTTTTTAACACCTACGGCCACATTTGGCATAATTTTATATGACCAAAGCCCACAACAATTCACTCGTTGTGTGACTAAAAGGTTGCAATCAGCCACACACTAGATAAAAATAAAGTGGCCATTGCATGGACAATAGTCACACAAAATACAAGTTTACCTCACTTAAAAGAGCATATGGTCACACTTTTTAACACCTACGGCCACATTTGACATAATTTTATGTGACCAAAACCCACAACAAGACACTCGTTGTGTGAAAAAATGGTTGCAATCAGCCACACACTAGATAAAAATAAAGTGGCCATTGCATGGACAATAGTCACACAAAATACAACTTTACCTCACTTAAGAGCATATGGTCACACTTTTTAACACCTACGGCCACATTTGGCATAATTTTATGTGACCAAAGCACACAACAAGACACTCGTTGTGTGACCAAAAGTTGCAATCAAGTCACACACAAATACAAATAAAGGCCCATTGCCATTGGCAATTAGTCATTACAATACTAGTTTCCCTCACTTAAATAAGAGCATATGGTTACACTTTTAACACCTACGGCCCACAATTTGGCATAATTTTAGTGACCCAGCCCCAACATGACACTCGTTTGTGTGAAAAAATGGTTTGCAATCAGCCAACACTTAGACAAGAAAATAAAGTGGTCATCTGCATGGACAATAGTCACACAAAATATCAGGTTTACTGACTGTAAAACAGCATATTGGTAAACTTTTTAACACCTACGGCCACATTTTGACATAAAATTTTAAATGTTGACCAAAGCAACACAACACTTCACTCGTTGTGTGACAAAAGGTTGCAATGCAGCCACACACAAATAAAAATAAAGTGGCCATTGAATGGACAATAGTACACAAAACACAAGTTTACCTCACTTCAAAGAGCGTATGGTCACACCTTTTTAAACCCGTACGGCCACATTTAGCATAATTTTAAATGTGAGCCAAGAGCCCACAACAATTCCGTCGTTGTGTGGCAAAATGGTTGCACAACAGCCACACACTAGATCAAAATAAGTGCCATCTGCATTGGACATAGTCCCACAAAATACAAGTTTACCTCACTTAAAACAGCATATGGTCACACTTTTTAACACCTATGGCATAATTTTATATGACCAAAGCACACAACAATTCACTCGTTGTGTGACCAAAAGGTTGCAATCAGCCACACACAAATAAAAATAAAGTGGCCATTGAATGGACAATAGTCACACAAAACACAAGTTTACCTCACTTAAAAGAGCGTATGGTCATACTTTTTAACACCTACGGCCACATTTGGCAAAATTTTATATGGCCAAAGCCCACAACAATTCACTCGTTGTGTGACCAAAAGGTTGCAAACAGCCACACACTAGATAAAAATAAAGTGGCCATTGCATGGACAATAGTCACACAAAATACAAGTTTACCTCACTTAAAACAGCATATGGTCACACTTTTTAACACCTATGGCATAATTTTATATGACCAAAGCACACAACAATTCACTCGTTGTGTGACCAAAAGGTTGCAATCAGCCACACACAAATAAAAATAAAGTGGCCAATGAATGGACAATAGTCACACAAAACACAAGTTTACCTCACTTAAAAGAGCGTATGGTCATACTTTTTAACACCTACGGCCATATTTGGCAAAATTTTATATGACCAAAGCCCACAACAATTCACTCGTTGTGTGACAAAAAGGTTGCAATCAGCCACACACTAGATAAAAATAAAGTGGCCATTGCATGGACAATAGTCACACAAAATACAAGTTTACCTCACTTAAAAGAGCATATGGTCACACTTTTTAACACCTACGGCCACATTTGACATAATTTTATGTGACCAAAACCCACAACTGGTTGCAAACAACCACACACAAATAAATAAAGTGGCCAATGCATGGACAATAGTCACACAAAATACAGAGTTTTCGCTGCCATTATAAACAGCCTTATGGTCACACTTTTACCAACCTCTACGACATAACATTTGACATAATTTTATGTGACCCAAAGCACACAACAAGACACCTCGTGGTGTGCAAATGGTTGCAATCAGGCACACACATTAAAATAAAGTGGTCATTGCATGAACAATTGTCACACAAAATACAAGTTTACCTCACTTAAAAGATCATATATTCACACTTTTTAAGACCTACGGCCACATTTGACATAATTTTATGTGACCAAAACCCACAACAACACACTCGTTGTGTGACCAAATGGTTGCAATCAACCACACAAAAATAAAAAATAAAGTGGCCATTGCATGGACAATATTCACACAAAATACAAGTCTACCTCACTTAAAAGAGCATATGGTCACAATTTTTAACACTACGACCACATTTAGCATATATTTAAATGTGACAAAGCCCACAAAATTCAGTGTTGTGTGAATCAAAAGGTGCAATCAGCCACACACTAGAAAGTAAAAAAATAAGAAAGTGGCGATTGCATGGACACATAGTCACTACAAAATCAAGCTTTACCGTCCACTTAAAAGACATATGGTAACACTTTTTAAACACGTAACTGGCAACATTTGGCATAAATTTTATGTGACCATAAGCACACACACAAGACACTTCGTTGTGTGACCAAAAGTTGCAGATCGTCCCCACACACAAAATAAAATTAAAGTGGCCCATTGCAAATTGGCAATAGTCACACACCAAATACTTAGTTTTCCTCACTTAAAGAGCATATGGTTACACTTTTTAATACCTACGGCCAAATTTGGCATAATTTTATGTGACCAAAGCCCACAACATGACACTCGTTGTGTGAAAAAATGGTTGCAATCAGCCACACACTATATAAAAATAAAGTGGCCATTGCATGGACAATAGTCACACAAAATACAGGTTTACCTGACTTAAAACAGCATATGGTCACACTTATTAACACCTACGGCCACATTTGGCATAATTTTATGTGACCAAAGCACACAACAATTCACTCGTTGTGTGACCAAAAGGTTGCAATCAGCCACACACAAATAAAAATAATGTGGCCATTGAAGGGACAATAGTCACACAAAACACAAGTTTACCTCACTTAAAAGAGCGTATGGTCACACTTTTTAACACGTACGGCCACATTTAGCATAATTTTACGTGACCAAAGCCCACAACACTTCACTCGTTGTGTGACCAAAAGGTTGCAAACAGCCACACACTAGATAAAAATAAAGTGGCCATTGCATGGACAATAGTCACACAAAATACAAGTTTACCTCACTTAAAACAGCATATGGTCACACTTTTTAACACCTACGGCCACATTTGGCATAATTTTATATGACCAAAGCACACAACAATTCACTCGTTGTGTGACCAAAAGGTTGCAATCAGCCACACACAAATAAAAATAAAGTGGCCATTGAATGGACAATAGTCACACAAAACACAAGTTTACCTCACTTAAAAGAGCGTATGGTCACACTTTTTAACACCTACGGCCACATTTGGCTTAATTTTATATGACCAAAGCCCACAAGAATTCACTCGTTGTGTGACTAAAAGGTTGCAATCAGCCACACACTAGATAAAAATAAAGTGGCCATTGCATGGACAATAGTCACACAAAATACAAGTTTACCTCACTTAAAAGAGCATATGGTCACACTTTTTAACACCTACGGCCACATTTGACATAATTTTATGTGACCAAAACCCACAACTGGTTGCAAACAACCACACACAAATAAAAATAAAGTGGCCAGTGCATGGACAATAGTCACACAAAATACAAGTTTACCTCACTTAAAACAGCTTATGGTCACACTTTTTAACACCTACGGCCACATTTGGCATAATTTTATGTGACCAAAGCACACAACAAGACACTCGTTGTGTGACAAATGGTTGCAATCAGGCACACACACATAAAAATAAAGTGGCCAATGCATGGACAATAGTCACACAAAATACAGGTTTACCTGACTTAAAACAGCATCTGGTCACACTTTTTAACAACTACGGCCACATTTGGCATAATTTTATGTGACCAAAGCACACAACAATTCACTCGTTGTGTGGCCAAAAGGTTGCAATCAGCCACACAAAAATAAAAATAAAGTGGCCATTGAATGGACAATAGTCACACAAAACACAAGTTTACCTCACTTAAAAGAGCGTATGGTCACACTTTTTAACACCTACGGCCACATTTGGCATAATTTTATGTGACCAAAGCCCACAACAATTCACTCGTTGTGTGACCAAATGGTTGCAATCAGCCACACACTAGATAAAAATAAAGTGGCCATTGCATGGACAATAGTCACACAAAATACAGGTTTACCTGACTTAAAACAGCATCCGGTCACACTTTTTAACACCTACGGCCACATTTGGCATAATTTTATGTGACCAAAGCACACAACAATTCACTCGTTGTGTGACCAAAAGGTTGCAATCAGCACACACAAATAAAAATAAAGTGGCCATTGCATGGACAATAGTCAGACAAAATACAAGTTAACCTCACTTAAAAGAGCATATGGTCACACTTTTTAACACCTACGGCCACATTTGATATAATATTATGTAACCAAAACCCACAACAAGACACTCGTTGTGTGACCAAATGGTTGCAATCAGCACACACAAATAAAAATAAAGTGGCCATTGCATGGACAATAGTCAGACAAAATACAAGTTAACGTCACTTAAAAGAGCATATGGTCACACTTTTTAACACCTACGGCCACATTTGATATAATTTTATGTGACCAAAGCCCAAAACAAGACACTCGTTGTGTGACCAAATGGTTGCAATCAGCCACACACACAAAAAAAAAAGTGGCCATTGCATGGACAATAGTCACACAAAATACAAGTTTACCTCACTTAAAAGAGCATGTGGTCAAACTTTTTAACACCTACGGCCACATTTCGCATAATTTTATGTGACCAAAGCTCACAACAAGACATTCGTTGTGTAACAAATGGTTGCAATCAGGCACAGGCACATAAAAATAAAGTGGCCAATGCATGGACAATAGTCACACATAATACAGGTTTACCTGACTTAAAACAGCATCTGGTCACACTTTTTAACAACTACGGCCACATTTGGCATAATTTTATGTGACCAAAGCACACAACAATTCACTCGTTGTGTGACCAAAAGGTTGCAATCAGCCACACACAAATAAAAATAAAGTGGCCATTGAATGGACAATAGTCACACAAAACACAAGTTTACCTCACTTAAAAGAGCGTATGGTCACACTTTTTAACACCTACGGCCACATTTGGCATAATTTTATGTGACCAAAGCCAACAACAATTCACTCGTTGTGTGACCAAAAGGTTGCAATCAGCCACACACTAGATAAAAATAAAGTGGCCATTGCATGGACAATAGTCACACAAAATACAAGTTTACCTCACTTAAAAGAGCATATGGTCACACTTTTTAACACCTACGGCCACATTTGACATAATTTTATGTGACCAAAACCCACAACTGGTTGCAATCAACCATACACATATAAAAATAAAGTGGCCATTACATGGACAATAGTCAGACAAAATACAAGTTAACCTCACCTAAAAGAGCATATGGTCACACTTTTTAACACCTACGGCCACATTTTACATAATTTTATGTGTCCAAAGCCCACAACAAGACACTCGTTGTGTGACCAAATGGTTGCAATCACCCACACACACATAAAAAAAAGGTGGCCATTGCATGGACAATAGTCACACAAAATACAAGTTTACCTCACTTAAAAGAGCATGTGGTCACACTTTTTAACACCTACGGCCACATTTGGCATAATTTTATGTGACCAAAGCCCACAACAAGACACTCGTTGTGTGACAAATGGTTGTAATCAGCCACACACAAATAAAAATAA
>JAANYP010005141.1:23911-60029 GCA_020465985.1 Centrapalus pauciflorus
CTTTATTTTTATTTGTGTGTGGCTGATTGCCACCATTTGGTCACATAACGAGTGTGTTGTTGTCGGCTTTGGTCACATAGAACTATGTCAAATGTGGCCGTAGGTGTTAAAAAGTGTGACCATATGCTCTTTTAAGTGAGGTAAACTTGTATTTTGTGTGACTATTGTCCATGTAATGGCCACTTTATTTTTATTTGTGTGTGGCAGATTGCAACCATTTGGTCACACAACGAGTGTGTTGTTGTGGGTTTTGGTCACATAAAGTTATGCCAAAGGTGGCCATAGGTGTTTAAAAGTGTTACCATATACTCTTTTAAGGGAGGAAAACTTGTATTTTGTGTGACTATTGTCCATGCAATGGCCACTTTATTTTTATTCGTGTGTGGCTGATTGCAACCATTTGGTCACATAACGAGTGTGTTCTTGTCGGCTTTGGTCACATAGAATTATGTCAAATGTGGCCGTAGATGTTAAAATGTGTGACCATATGCTCTTTTAAGTGAGGTAAACTTGTATTTTGTGTGTCTATAGTCTATGCAATGGCCACTTTATTTTTATGTGTGTGTGGCTGATTGCAACCATTTGGTCACCCAACAAGTGTGTTGTTGTGAGCTTTGTTCACATAAAATTATGCCAAATGTGGCCGCAAGTGTTAAAATGTGTGACCACATTCTCTTTTAAGTGAGGTAAACTTGTATTTTGTGTGACTATTGTCCATGCAATTGCCACTTTATTTTTATATGTGCCTGTGGCTGATTGCAACCATTTGGTCACACAACGAGTGTGTTGTCGTGCGCTTTGCTCACATAACAGTATGCCAAATGTGGCCGTAGGTGTTAAAAAGTGTAATCATATGCTCTTTTAAATGAGGTAAACTTGTATTTTTTGTGACTATTGTCCATGCAATGGCCACTTTATTTTTATTTGTGTGTCACTGATTGCAACCATTTGGTCACACAACGAGTGTGTTTTTGTGGGCTTTGGTCACATAAAACTATGCCAAATGTGGCCGTAGGTGTTAAAAAGTGTGACCATATGCTCTTTTAAGTGAGGTAAACTTGTATTTTGTGTGACTATTGTCTGCAATGGCCACTTTATTTTTATTTGTGTGTGGCTGATTGCCACCATTTGGTCACATAACGAGTGTGTTGTTGTCGGCTTTGGTCACATAGAACTATGTCAAATGTGGCCGTAGGTGTTAAAAAGTGTGACCATATGCTCTTTTAAGTGAGGTAAACTTGTATTTTGTGTGACTATTGTCCATGTAATGGCCACTTTATTTTTATTTGCGTGTGGCTGATTGCAACCATTTGGTCACACAACGAGTGTGTTGTTGTGGGTTTTGGTCACATAAAGTTATGCCAAATGTGGCCATAGGTGTTTAAAAGTGTTACCATATGCTCTTTTAAGGGAGGAAAACTTGTATTTTGTGTGACTATTGTCCATGCAATGGCCACTTTATTTTTATTTGTGTGTGGCTGATTGCAACCATTTGGTCACATAACGAGTGTGTTCTTGTCGGCTTTGGTCACATAGAATTATGTCAAATGTGGCCGTAGATGTTAAAATGTGTGACCATATGCTCTTTTAAGTGAGGTAAACTTGTATTTTGTGTGCCTATAGTCTATGCAATGGCCACTTTATTTTTATGTGTGTGTGGCTGATTGCAACCATTTGGTCACCCAACAAGTGTGTTGTTGTGAGCTTTGTTCACATAAAATTATGCCAAATGTGGCCGCCAGTGTTAAAATGTGTGACCACATTCTCTTTTAAGTGAGGTAAACTTGTATTTTGTGTGACTATTGTCCATGCAATTGCCACTTTATTTTTATATGTGTGTGTGGCTGATTGCAACCATTTGGTCACACAACGAGTGTGTTGTCGTGCGCTTTGCACATAAGAGTATGCCAAATGTGGCCGTAGGTGTTAAAAAGTGTAATCATATGCTCTTTTAAGTGAGGTAAACTTGTATTTTTGTGACTATTGTCCATGCAATGGCCACTTTATTATTATTTGTGTGTGACTGATTGCAACCATTTGGTCACACAACGAGTGTGTTTTTGTGGGCTTTGGTCATATAAAACTATGCCAAATGTGGCCGTAGGTGTTAAAAAGTGTGACCATATGCTCTTTTAAGTGAGGTAAACTTGTATTTTGTGTGACTATTGTCCATGCAATGGCCACTTTATTTTATTTGTGTGTGGCTGATTCCAACCATTTGGTCACACAACGAGTGTGTTGTTGTGAGCTTTGTTCACATAAAATTATGCCAAATGTGGCCGCAAGTGTTAAAATGTGTGACCACATTCTCTTTTAAGTGAGGTAAACTTGTATTTTGTGTGACTATTGTCCATGCAATTGCCACTTTATTTTATATGTGTGTGTGGCTGATTGCAACCATTTGGTCACACAACGAGTGTGTTTTTGTGAGCTTTGGTCACATAAAACTATGCCAAATGTGGCCGTAGGTGTTAAAAAGTGTGACCATATGCTCTTTTAAGTGAGGTAAACTTGTATTTTGTGTGACTATTGTCCATGCAATGGCCACTTTATTTTTATTTGTGTGTGGCTGATTCCAACCATTTGGTCACACAACGAGTGTGTTGTTGTGGGTTTTGGTCACATAAAGTTATGCCAAATGTGGCCGTAGGTGTTTAAAAGTCTTACCATATACTCTTTTAAGGAAGGAAAACTTGTATTTTGTGTGACTATTGTCAATGCAATGGCCACTTTATTTTTATTTGTGTGTGGCTGATTGCCACCATTTGGTCACATAACGAGTGTGTTGTTGTCGGCTTTGGTCACATAGAACTATGTCAAATGTGGCCGTAGGTGTTAAAAAGTGTGACCATATGCTCTTTTAAGTGAGGTAAACTTGTATTTTGTGTGACTATTGTCCATGTAATGGCCACTTTATTTTTATTTGTGTGTCGCTGATTGCAACCATTTGGTCACACAACGAGTGTGTTGTTGTGGGTTTTTGTCACATGAAGTTATGCCAAATGTGGCCATAGGTGTTTAAAAGTGTTACCATATGCTCTTTTAAGGGAGGAAAACTTGTATTTTGTGTGACTATTGTCCATGCAATGGCCACTTTATTTTTATTTGTGTGTGGCTGATTGCAACCATTTGGTCACATAACGAGTGTGTTCTTGTCAGCTTTGGTCACATAGAATTATGTCAAATGTGGCCGTAGATGTTAAAATGTGTGACCATATGCTCTTTTAAGTGAGGTAAACTTGTATTTTGTGTGTCTATAGTCTATGCAATGGCCACTTTATTTTTATGTGTGTGTGGCTGATTGCAACCATTTGGTCACCCAACGAGTGTGTTGTTGTGAGCTTTGTTCACATAAAATTATGCCAAATGTGGCCGCAAGTGTTAAAATGTGTGACCACATTCTCTTTTAAGTGAGGTAAACTTGTATTTTGTGTTACTATTGTCCATGCAATTGCCACTTTATTTTTATATGTGTGTGTGGCTGATTGCAACCATTTGGTCACACAACGAGTGTGTTGTCGTGCGCTTTGCTCACATAAGAGTATGCCAAATGTGGCCGTAGGTGTTAAAAAGTGTGACCATATGCTCTTTTAAGTGAGGTAAACTTGTATTTTGTGTGACTATTGTCCATGCAATGGCCACTATATTTTTATTTGTGTGTGGCTGATTCCAACCATTTGGTCACACAACGAGTGTGTTGTTGTGTGTTTTGGTCACATAAAGTTATGCCAAATGTGGCCGTAGGTGTTTAAAAGTGTTACCATATGCTCTTTTAAGGAAGGAAAACTTGTATTTTGTGTGACTATTGTCCAAGCAATGGCCACTTTATTTTTATTTGTGTGTGGTTGTTTGCCACCATTTGGTCACATAACGAGTGTGTTGTTGCCGGCTTTGGTCACATAGAATTATGTCAAATGTGGCCGTAGGTGTTAAAAAGTGTGACCATATGCTCTTTTAAGTGAGGTAAACTTGTATTTTGTGTGACTATTGTCCATGTAATGGCCACTTTGTTTTTATTTGTGTGTGGCTGATTGCAACCATTTGGTCACACAACGAGTGTGTTGTTGTGGGTTTTGGTCACATAAAGTTATGCCAAATGTGACCATAGGTGTTTAAAAGTGTTACCATATGCTCTTTTAAGGGAGGAAAACTTGTATTTTGTGTGACTATTGTCCATGCAATGGCTACTTTATTTTTATTTGTGTGTGGCTGATTGCAACCATTTGGTCACATAACGAGTGTGTTCTTGTCGGCTTTGGTCACATAGAATTATGTCAAATGTGGCCGTAGATGTTAAAATGTGTGACCATATGCTCTTTTAAGTGAGGTAAACTTGTATTTTGTGTGTCTATAGTCTATGCAATGGCCACGTTAATTTTATGTGTGTGTGGCTGATTGCAACCATTTGGTCACCCAACGAGTGTGTTGTCGTGCGCTTTGCTCACATAAGAGTATGCCAAATGTGGCCGTAGGTGTTAAAAAGTGTAATCATATGCTCTTTTAAATGAGGTAAACTTGTATTTTTTGTGACTATTGTCCATGCAATGGCCACTTTATTTTTATTTGTGTGTGACTGATTGCAACCATTTGGTCACACAACAAGTGTGTTTTTGAGGGCTTTGGTCACATAAAACTATGCCAAATGTGGCCGTAGGTGTTAAAAAGTGTGACCATATGCTCTTTTAAGTGAGGTAAACTTGTATTTTGTGTGACTATTGTCCATGCAATGGCCACTTTATTTTTTTTTGTGTATGGCTGATTCCAACCATTTGGTCACACAACGAGTGTGTTGTTGTGGGTTTTGGTCACATAAAGTTATGCCAAATGTGGCCGTAGGTGTTTAAAAGTGTTACCATATGCTCTTTTAAGGAAGGAAAACTTGTATTTTGTGTGACTATTGTCCAAGCAATGGCCACTTTATTTTTATTTGTGTGTGGTTGTTTGCCACCATTTGGTCACATAACGAGTGTGTTGTTGTCGGCTTTGGTCACATAGAATTATGTCAAATGTGGCCGTAGGTGTTAAAAAGTGTGACCATATGCTCTTTTAAGTGAGGTAAACTTGTAATTTGTGTGACTATAGTCTATGCAATGGTGTCCACTTGTTGTTATTGTGGTGGCTGATTGCAACCATTTGGTCACCACAAGAGTGTGTTGTTGTGTGGGTTTTGGTCACATAAAGTTATGCAAATGTGGCATAGGTGTTTAAAAAGGTTACCATATGCTCTTTTCAGGGAGGGAAGAAAACTTGTGGAAAACTTTGTCTTGTGTGTTTGTGATATTGTCATGCAATGGCACTTTATTTTTATTTGTGTTCGTGGCTGATTGCAACCTCATTTGTTCCATAACGAGTGTGTTTTTTGGATTTGGTCCAAATCGACTTATGTCAAATGTGGCCGTAGATGTTAAAATGTCTTGACCATTGCTTCTTTTAAGTGAGGTAAACTTGTATTTTGTTTGTGTCTATAGTCTATGCAATGGCCACTTTATTTTTATGTGTGTGTGGCTGATTGCAACCATTTGGTCACCCAACGAGTGTGTTGTTGTGAGCTTTGTTCACATAAAATTATGCCAAATGTGGCCGCAAGTGTTAAAATGTGTGACCACATTCTCTTTTAAGTGAGGTAAACTTGTATTTTGTGTGACTATTGTCCATGTAATGACCACTTTATTTTTATTTGTGTGTGGCTGATTGCAACCATTTGGTCACACAACGAGTATGTTGTTGTGGGTTTTGGGCACATAAAGTTATGCCAAATGTGGCCATAGGTGTTTAAAAGTGTTACCATATGCTCTTTTAAGGGAGGCAAACTTGTATTTTGTGTGACTATTGTCCATGCAATGGCCACTTTATTTTTATTTGTTGTGTGCTGATTGCAACCTTTGGTCACATAACGAGTGTGTTCTTGTCGGCTTTGGTCACATAGAATTATGTCAAATGTGGCCGTAGATGTTAAAATGTGTGACCATGTGCTCTTTTAAGTGAGGTAAACTTGTATTTTGTGTGTCTATAGTCTATGCAATGGCCACTTTATTTTTATGTGTGTGTGGCTGATTGCAACCATTTGGACACCCAACGAGTGTGTTGTTGTGAGCTTTGTTCACATAAAATTATGCCAAATGTGGCCGCAAGTGTTAAAATGTGTGACCACATTCTCTTTTAAGTGAGGTAAACTTGTATTTTGTGTGACTATTGTCCATGCAATTGCCACTTTATTTTTATATGTGTGTGTGGCTGATTGCAACCATTTGGTCACACAACGAGTGTGTTGTCGTGCGCTTTGCTCACATAAGAGTATGCCAAATTTGGCCGTAGGTGTTAAAAAGTGTAATCATATGCTCTTTTAAGTGAGGTAAACTTGTATTTTTTTGTGACTATTGTCCATGCAATGGCCACTTTATTTTTATTTGTGTGTGACTGATTGCAACCATTTGGTCACACAACGAGTGTGTTTTTGTGGGCTTTGGTCACATATGACTATGCCAAATGTGGCCGTAGGTGTTAAAAAGTGTGACCATATGCTCTTTTAAGTGAGGTAAACTTGTATTTTGTGTGACTATAGTCTATGCAATGGCCACTTTATTTCTATGTGTGTGTGGGTGATTGCAACTATTTGGTCAAAAAATGAGTGTGTTTTTGTGGGCTTTGGTCACATAAAATTATGCCAAATGTGGCCTCAAGTGTTAAAATGTGTGACTATATTCTCTTTTAAGTGAGGAAAACTTGTATTTTGTGTGACTATTGTCCATGCAATGGCCACTTTATTTTTATTTGTGTGTGGCTGATTGCAACCATTTGGTCACATAACGAGTGTGTTGTTGCGGGCTTTGGTCACAGAAAATTATGCCAAATGTGGCCTCAAGTGTTAAAATGTGTGACCATATGTTCTTTTAAGTGAGGTAAACCTGTATTTTGTGTGACTATTGTCCATGCAATGGCCAATTTATTTTTTATTTGTGTGTGGCTGATTGCAACCATATGGTCACACAACAAGTGTGTTGTTGTGGGCTTTGGTCACATAAAAATATGCCAAATGTGGCCGTAGGTGTTAAAAAGTGTGACCATATGCTCTTTTAAGTGAGGTAAACTTGTATTTTGTGTGACTATTGTCCATGCAATGGCCACTTTATTTTTATTTGTGTGTGGCTGATTCCAACCATTTGGTCACACAACGAGTGTGTTGTTGTGGGTTTTGGTCACATAAAGTTATGCCAAATGTAGCCGTAGGTGTTTAAAAGTGTTACCATATGCTCTTTAAAGGAAGGAAAACTTGTATTTTGTGTGACTATTGTCCATGCAATGACCACTTTATTTTTATTTGTGTGTGGCTGATTGCCACCATTTGGTCACATAACGAGTGTGTTGTTGTCGGCTTTGGTCACATAGAATTATGTCAAATGTGGCCGTAGGTGTTAAAAAGTGTGACCATATGCTCTTTTAAGGGAGGAAAACTTGTATTTTGTGTGACTATTGTTCATGCAATGGCCACTTTATTTTTATTTGAATGTGGTTGATTGCAACCATTTGGTCAAACAACGAGTGTGTTTTTGTGGGCTTTGGTCACATAAAATTATGCCAAATGTGGTCGCATGTGTTAAAATGTGTGACCACATGCTCTTTTCAGTGAGGTAAACTTATATTTTGTGTGACTATTGTCCATGCAATTGCCACTTTATTTTTATATGTGTCTGTGGCTGATTGCAACCATTTGGTCACACAACGAGTCTGTTGTCATGCGCTTTGCTCACATAAGGGTATGCCAAATGTGGTCGTAGGTGTTAAAAAGTGTAATCATATGCTCTTTTAAGTGAGGTAAACTTGTATTTTTTGTGACTATTGTCCATGCAAAGGCCACTTTATTTTTATTTGTGTGTGGCTGATTGCAACCATTTGGTCACACAACGAGTGTGTTATTGTGGGCTTTGGTCACATAAAACTATGCGAAATGTGGCCGTAGGTGTTAAAAAGTGTGACCATATGCTCTTTTAAGTGAGGTACTCTTGTATTTTGTGTGACTATTGACCATGCAGTGCCCATTTTTTGATATTTGTGTCTGACTGATTGCAACCATTTCGTCACACAACGAGTGTGTTGTTGTGGGTTTTGGTCACATAAGATTATGCCAAATGTGGCCGTAGTTGTTAAAAAGTGTGACCATATGCTCTTTTAAGTGAGGTAAACTTGTATTTTGTGTGACTATAGTCTATGCAATGGCCACTTTATTTCTATGTGTGTGTGGTTGATTGCAACTATTTGGTCAAACAACGAGTGTGTTTTTGTGGGCTTTGTTCACATAAAATTATGCCAAATGTGGCCTCAATTGTTAAAATGTGTGACCATATTCTCTTTTAAGTGAGGAAAACTTGTATTTTGTGTGACTATTGTCCATGCAAATGCCACTTTATTTTTAATTGTGTGTGGCTGAATGCAACCATTTGGTCACACAACGAGTGTGTTGTTGTGGGCTTTGGTCACATAAAACTATGCCAAATGTGGCCGTAGGTGTTAAAAAGTGTGACCATATGCTCTTTTAAGTGAGGTAAACTTGTATTTTGTGTGACTATTGTCAATGCAGTGGCCACTTTATTTTTATTTGTGTCTGACTGATTGCAACCATTTCGTCACACAATGAGTGTGTTGTTGTGGGTTTTGTCACATAAGATTATGCCAAATGTGGCCGTAGGTGTTAAAAAGTGTGACTATATGCTCTTTTAAGGGAGGAAAACTTGTATTTTGTGTGACAATTGTTCATGCAATGGCCACTTTATTTTTATTTGAATGTGGCTGATTGCAACCATTTGGTCACATAACGAGTGTGTTGTTGTGGGCTTTGGTCACATAAAATTATGCCAAATGTGGCCTCAAGTGTTAAAATGTGTAATCATATGCTCTTTTAAGTGACGTAAACTTGTATTTTTTGTGACTATTGTCCATGCAAAGGCCACTTTATTTTTATTTGTGTGTTGCTGATTGCAACCATTTGGTCACACAACGAGTGTGTTTTTGTGGGCTTTGGTCACATAAAGCTATGCCAAATGTGGCCGTAGGTGTTAAAAAGTGTGACCATATGCTCTTTTAAGTGAGGTAAACTTGTATTTTGTGTGACTATTGTCCATGCAATGGCCACTTTATCTTTATTTGTGTGTGGCTGATTTCAACCATTTGGTCACACAACGAGTGTGTTGTTGTGGGTTTTGGTCACAAAAAGTTATGCCAAATGTGGCCGTAGGTGTTTAAAAGTGTTACCATATGCTCTTTTAAGGAAGGAAAACTTGTATTTTGAGTGACTATTGTCCATGCAATGACCACTTTATTTTTATTTGTGTGTGGCTGATTGCCACCATTTGGTCACATAACGAGTGTGTTGTTGTCGGCTTTGGTCACATAGAATTATGTCAAATGTGGCCGTAGGTGTTAAAAAGTGTGACCATATGCTCTTTTAAGGGAGGAAAACTTGTATTTTGTGTGACTATTGTTCATGCAATAGCCACTTTATTTTTATTTGAATGTGGCTGATTGCAACCATTTGGTCAAACAACGAGTGTGTTTTTGTGGGCTTTGGTCACATAAAATTATGCCAAATGTGGTCGCAAGTGTTAAAATGTGTGACCACATGCTCTTTTAAGTGAGGTAAACTTATATTTTGTGTGACTATTGTCCATGCAATTGCCACTTTATTTTTATATGTGTCTGTGGCTGATTGCAACCATTTGGTCACACAACGAGTGTGTTGTCATGCGCTTTGCTCACATAAGGGTATGCCAAATGTGGCCGTAGGTGTTAAAAAGTGTAATCATATGCTCTTTTAAGTGAGGTAAACTTGTATTTTTTGTGACTATTGTCCATGCAAAGGCCACTTTATTTTTATTTGTGTGTGGCTGATTGCAACCATTTGGTCACACAACGAGTGTGTTATTGTGGGCTTTGGTCACATAAAACTATGCCAAATGTGGCCGTAGGTGTTAAAAAGTGTGACCATATGCTCTTTTAAGTGAGGTAAACTTGTATTTTGTGTGACTATTGACCATGCAGTGCCCATTTTTTGATATTTGTGTCTGACTGATTGCAACCATTTCGTCACACAACGAGTGTGTTGTTGTGGATTTTGGTCACATAAGATTATGCCAAATGTGGACGTAGGTGTTAAAAAGTGTGACCATATGCTCTTTTAAGTGAGGTAAACTTGTATTTTGTGTGACTATAGTCTATGTAATGGCCACTTTATTTCTATGTGTGTGTGGTTGATTGCAACTATTTGGTCAAACAACGAGTGTGTTTTTGCGGGCTTTGGTCACATAAAATTATGCCAAATGTGGCCTCAATTGTTAAAATGTGTGACCATATTCTCTTTTAAGTGAGGAAAACTTGTATTTTGTGTGACTATTGTCCATGCAAAGGCCACTTTATTTTTAATTGTGTGTGGCTGATTGCAACCATTTGGTCACACAACGAGTGTGTTGTTGGGGGCTTTGGTCACATAAAACTATGCCAAATGTGGTCGTAGGTGTTAAAAAGTTTGACCATATGCTCTTTTAAGTGAGGTAAACTTGTATTTTGTGTGACTATTGTCAATGCAGTGGCCACTTTATTTTTATTTGTGTCTGACTGATTGCAACCATTTCGTCACACAACGAGTGTGTTGTTGTGGGTATTTGTCACATAAGATTATGCCAAATGTGGCCGTAGGTGTTAAAAAGTGTGACTATATACTCTTTTAAGGGAGGAAAACTTGTATTTTGTGTGACTATTGTTCATGCAATGGCCACTTTATTTTTATTTGAATGTGGCTGATTGCAACCATTTGGTCACATAACGAGTGTGTTGTTGTGGGCTTTGGTCACATAAAATTATGCCAAATGTGGCCTCAAGTGTTAAAATGTGTAATCATATGCTCTTTTAAGTGAGGTAAACTTGTATTTTTTGTGACTATTGTCCATGCAAAGGCCACTTTATTTTTATATGTGTGTGGCTGATTGCAACCATTTGGTCACACAACGAGTGTGTTTTTGTGGGCTTTGGTCACATAAAGCTATGCCAAATGTTGCCGTAGGTGTTAAAAAGTGTGACCATATGCTCTTTTAAGTGAGGTAAACTTGTATTTTGTGTGACTATTGTCCATGTAATGGCCACTTTATTTTTATTTGTGTGTGGCTGATTCCAACCATTTGGTCACACAACGAGTGTGTTGTTGTGGGTTTTGGTCACATAAAGTTATGCCAAATGTGGCCGTAGGTGTTTAAAAGTGTTACCATATGCTCTTTTAAGGAAGGAAAACTTGTATTTTGTGTGACTATTGTCCATGCAATGACCACTTTATTTTTATTTGTGTGTGGCTGATTGCCACCATTTGGTCAAATAACGAGTGTGTTGTTGTCGGCTTTGGTCACATAGAATTATGTCAAATGTGGCCGTAGGTGTTAAAAAGTGTGACCATATGCTGTTTTAAGGGAGGAAAACTTGTATTTTGTGTGACTATTGTTCATGCAATGGCCACTTTATTTTTATTTGAATGTGGCTGATTGCAACCATTTGGTCAAACAACGAGTGTGTTTTTGTGGGCTTTGGTCACATAAAATTATGCCAAATGTGGTCGCAAGTGTTAAAATGTGTGACCACATGCTCTTTTAAGTGAGGTAAACTTATATTTTGTGTGACTATTGTCCATGCAATTGCCACTTTATTTTTATATGTGTCTGTGGCTGATTGCAACCATTTGGTCACACAACGAGTGTGTTGTCATGCGCTTTGCTCACATAAGAGTATGCCAAATGTGGCCGTAGGTGTTAAAAAGTGTAATCATATGCTCTTTTAAGTGAGGTAAACTTGTATTTTTTGTGACTATTGTCCATGCAAAGGCCACTTTATTTTTATTTGTGTTTGGCTGATTGCAACCATTTGGTCACACAACGAGTGTGTTATTGTGGGCTTTGGTCACATAAAACTATGCCAAATGTGGCCGTAGGTGTTAAAAAGTGTGACCATATGCTCTTTTAAGTGAGGTAAACATGTATTTTGTGTGACTATTGACCATGCAGTGCCCATTTTTTGATATTTGTGTCTGACTGATTGCAACCATTTCGTCACACAACGAGTGTGTTGTTGTGGATTTTGGTCACATAAGATTATGCCAAATGTGGCCGTAGGTGTTAAAAAGTGTGACCATATGCTCTTTTAAGTGAGGTAAACTTGTATTTTGTGTGACTATAGTCTATGCAATGGCCACTTTATTTCTATGTGTGTGTGGTTGATTGCAACTATTTGGTCAAACAACGAGTGTGTTTTTGTGGGCTTTGGTCACATAAAATTATGCCAAATGTGGCCTCAATTGTTAAAATGTGTGACCATATTCTCTTTTAAGTGAGGAAAACTTGTATTTTGTGTGACTATTGTCCATGCAAAGGCCACTTTATTTTTAATTGTGTGTGGCTGATTGCAACCATTTGGTCACACAACGAGTGTGTTGTTGGGGGCTTTGGTCACATAAAACTATGCCAAATGTGGCCGTAGGTGTTAAAAAGTGTGACCATATGCTCTTTTAAGTGAGGTAAACTTGTATTTTGTGTGACTATTGTCAATGCAGTGGCCACTTTATTTTTATTTGTGTCTGACTGATTGCAACCATTTCGTCACACAACGAGTGTGTTGTTGTGGGTTTTTGTCACATAAGATTATGCCAAATGTGGCCGTAGGTGTTAAAAAGTGTGACTATATGCTCTTTTAAGGGAGGAAAACTTGTATTTTGTGTGACTATTGTTCATGCAATGGCCACTTTATTTTTATTTGAATGTGGCTGATTGCAACCATTTGGTCACATAACGAGTGTGTTGTTGTGGGCTTTGGTCACATAAAATTATGCCAAATGTGGCCTCAAGTGTTAAAATGTGTAATCATATGCTCTTTTAAGTGAGGTAAACTTGTATTTTTTGTGACTATTGTCCATGCAAAGGCCACTTTATTTTTATTGTGTGTGGCTGATTGCAACCATTTGGTCACACAACGAGTGTGTTTTTGTGGGCTTTGGTCACATAAAGCTATGCCAAATGTGGCCGTAGGTGTTAAAAAGTGTGACCATATGCTCTTTTAAGTGAGGTAAACTTGTATTTTGTGTGACTATTGTCCATGTAATGGCCACTTTATTTTTATTTGTGTGTGGCTGATTCCAACCATTTGGTCACACAACGAGTGTGTTGTTGTGGGTTTTGGTCACATAAAGTTATGCCAAATGTGGCCGTAGGTGTTTAAAAGTGTTACCATATGCTCTTTTAAGGAAGGAAAACTTGTACTTTGTGTGACTATTGTCCATGCAATGACCACTTTATTTTTATTTGTGTGTGGCTGATTGCCACCATTTGGTCACATAACGAGTGTGTTGTTGTCGGCTTTGGTCACATAGAATTATGTCAAATGTGGCCGTAGGTGTTAAAAAGTGTGACCATATGCTCTTTTAAGGGAGGAAAACTTGTATTTTGTGTGACTATTGTTCATGCAATAGCCACTTTATTTTTATTTGAATGTGGCTCATTGCAACCATTTGGTCAAACAACGAGTGTGTTTTTGTGGGCTTTGGTCACATAAAATTATGCCAAATGTGGTCGCAAGTGTTAAAATGTGTGACCACATGCTCTTTTAAGTGAGGTAAACTTATATTTTGTGTGACTATTGTCCATGCAATTGCCACTTTATTTTTATATGTGTCTGTGGCTGATTGCAACCATTTGGTCACACAACGAGTGTGTTGTCATGCGCTTTGCTCACATAAGAGTATGCCAAATGTGGCCGTAGGTGTTAAAAAGTGTAATCATATGCTCTTTTAAGTGAGGTAAACATGTATTTTTTGTGACTATTGTCCATGCAAAGGCACTTTATTTTTATTTGTGTTTGGCTGATTGCAACCATTTGGTCACACAACGAGTGTGTTATTGTGGGCTTTGGTCACATAAAACTATGCCAAATGTGGCCGTAGGTGTTAAAAAGTGTGACCATATGCTCTTTTAAGTGAGGTAAACTTGTATTTTGTGTGACTATTGACCAGTGCAGTGGCCCCATTTTTTGAGATTTGTGTCTGACTGATTGCAACCATTTCGGTCAACAACGAGTGTGTTGTTTGGGTTTTGGTCACATAAGATTTGCCAAATGGTGGCCGTAGGTGGGTAAAAAGTGTGACCATATGCTCTTTTAAGTGAGGTAAACGTGTATTTTGTGTGACTATAGTCTATGCAATGGCCACTTTATTTTTATGTGTGTGTGGGTGATTGCAACCATTTGGTCAACCAACGAGTGTGTTGTTGTGGGCTTTGTTCACATAAAATTATGCCAAATGTGGCCGCAAGTGTTAAAATGTGTGACCACATGCTCTTTTAAGTGAGGAAAACTTGTATTTTGTGTGACTATTGTCCAGGGCAAAAGGCCACTTTATTTTTATTGTGTGTGGCTGATTGCAACCATTTGGTCACACAAACGAGGTGTGGTTGTTGGGGGGCGTTGTCACATAAAACTATGGCCAAAATGTGGCCCGTAGGTGTTTACAAGTGTGACCATATGCCTCTTTAAGTGGGTAAACTTGTATTTGTGTGACTATTGTCAATGCATGGCCCACTATTTAGTTGTGTCGGACTGATTGCAAAACTCATTTCGTCACACAACGAGGGTGGTTTGTGTGGGTTTTTGTCAGCATAAAGATGTGCAAATGTGGCCGTAGGTGTTAAAAAAGTGTGACTATATGCTCCGTTTAAGGGAGGAAAACTTGTATTTTGTGTGACAATTGTTCATGCAATGGCCACTTTATTTTTATTTGAATGTGGCTGATTGCAACCATTTGGTCACATAACGAGTGTGTTGTTGTGGGCTTTGGTCACATAAAATTATGCCAAATGTGGCCTCAAGTGTTAAAATGTGTAATCATATGCTCTTTTAAGTGAGGTAAACTTGTATTTTTTGTGACTATTGTCCATGCAAAGGCCACTTTATTTTTATTTGTGGGTGGCTGATTGCAACCATTTGGTCACACAACGAGTGTGTTTTTGTGGGCTTTGGTCACATAAAGCTATGCCAAATGTGGTCGTAGGTGTTAAAAAGTGTGACCATATGCTCTTTTAAGTGAGGTAAACTTGTATTTTGTGTGACTATTGTCCATGCAATGGCCACTTTATTTTTATTTGTGTGTGGCTGATTCCAACCATTTGGTCACACAACGAGTGTGTTGTTGTGGGTTTTGGTCACATAAAGTTATGCCAAATGTGGCCGTAGGTGTTTAAAAGTGTTACCATATGCTCTTTTAAGGAAGGAAAACTTGTATTTTGTGTGACTATTGTCCATGCAATGACCACTTTATTTTTATTTGTGTGTGGCTGATTGCCACCATTTGGTCACACAACGAGTGTGTTGTCGTGCGCTTTGCTCACATAAGAGTATGCCAAATGTGGCCGTAGGTGTTAAAAAGTGTGACCATATGCTCTTTTAAGGGAGGAAAACTTGTATTTTGTGTGACTATTGTTCATGCAATGGCCACTTTATTTTTATTTGAATGTGGCTGATTGCAACCATTTGGTCAAACAACGAGTGTGTTTTTGTGGGCTTTGGTTACATAAAATTATGCCAAATGTGGTCGCAAGTGTTAAAATGTGTGACCACATTCTCTTTTAAGTGAGGTAAACATATATTTTGTGTGACTATTGTCCATGCAATTGCCACTTTATTTTTATATGTGTCTGTGGCTGATTGCAACCATTTGGTCACACAACGAGTGTGTTGTCATGCGCTTTGCTCACATAAGAGTATGCCAAATGTGGCCGTAGGTGTTAAAAAGTGTAATCATATGCTCTTTTAAGTGAGGTAAACTTGTATTTTTTGTGACTATTGTCCATGCAAAGGCCACTTTATTTTTATTTGTGTTTGGCTGATCGCAACCATTTGGTTACACAACGAGTGTGTTATTGTGGGCTTTGGTCACATAAAACTATGCCAAATGTGGCCGTAGGTGTTAAAAAGTGTGACCATATGCTCTTTTAAGTGAGGTAAACTTGTATTTTGTGTGACTATTGACCATGCAGTGCCCATTTTTTGATATTTGTGTCTGACTGATTGCAACCATTTCGTCACACAACGAGTGTGTTGTTGTGGGTTTTGGTCACATAAGATTATGCCAAATGTGGCCGTAGGTGTTAAAAAGTGTGACCATATGCTCTTTTAAGTGAGGTAAACTAGTATTTTGTGTGACTATTGTCCATGCAATGACCACTTTATTTTTATTTGTGTGTGGCTGATTGCAACTATTTGGTCACATAACGAGTGTGTTGTTGTGGGCTTTGGTCACATAAAATTATGCCAAATGTGGCCTCAAGTGTTAAAATGTGTGACCATATGCTCTTTTAAGTGAGGAAAACTTGTATTTTGTGTGACTATTGTCCATGCAATGGCCACTTTATTTTTATTTGTGTGTGGCTGATTGCAACCATTTGGTCACATAACGAGTGTGTTGTCGTGCGCTTTGCTCACATAAGAGTATGCCAAATGTGGCCGTAGGTGTTAAAAAGTGTGATCATATGCTCTTTTAAGTGAGGTAAACTTGTATTTTTTGTGACTATTGTCCATGCAAAGGCCACTTTATTTTTATTTGTGTGTGGCTGATTGCAACCATTTGGTCACACAACGAGTGTGTTATTGTGGGCTTTGGTCACATAAAGCTATGCCAAATGTGGTCGTAGGTGTTAAAAAGTGTGACCATATGCTCTTTTAAGTGAGGTAAACTTGTATTTTGTGTGACTATTGTCCATGCAATGGCCACTTTATTTTTATTTGTGTGTGGCTGATTCCAACCATTTGGTCACACAACGAGTGTGTTGTTGTGGGTTTTGGTCACATAAAGTTATGCCAAATGTGGCCGTAGGTGTTTAAAAGTGTTACCATATGCTCTTTTAAGGAAGGAAAACTTGTACTTTGTGTGACTATTGTCCATGCAATGACCACTTTATTTTTATTTGTGTGTGGCTGATTGCCACCATTTGGTCACATAACGAGTGTGTTGTTGTCGGCTTTGGTCACATAGAATTATGTCAAATGTGGCCGTAGGTGTTAAAAAGTGTGACCATATGCTCTTTTAAGGGAGGAAAACTTGTATTTTGTGTGACTATTGTTCATGCAATGGCCACTTTATTTTTATTTGAATGTGGCTGATTGCAACCATTTGGTCAAACAACGAGTGTGTTTTTGTGGGCTTTGGTCACATAAAATTATGCCAAATGTGGTCGCAAGTGTTAAAATGTGTGACCACATGCTCTTTTAAGTGAGGTAAACTTATATTTTGTGTGACTATTGTCCATGCAATTGCCACTTTATTTTTATATGTGTCTGTGGCTGATTGCAACCATTTGGTCACACAACGAGTGTGTTGTCATGCGCTTTGCTCACATAAGAGTATGCCAAATGTGGCCGTAGGTGTTAAAAAGTGTAATCATATGCTCTTTTAAGTGAGGTAAACTTGTATTTTTTGTGACTATAGTCCATGCAAAGGCCACTTTATTTTTATTTGTGTTTGGCTGATTGCAACCATTTGGTCACACAACGAGTGTGTTATTGTGGGCTTTGGTCACATTAAACTATGCCAAATGTGGCCGTAGGTGTTAAAAAGTGTGACCATATGCTCTTTTAAGTGAGGTAAACTTGTATTTTGTGTGACTATAGTCTATGCAATGGCCACTTTATTTCTATGTGTGTGTGGTTGATTGCAACTATTTGGTCAAACAACGAGTGTGTTTTTGCGGGCTTTGGTCACATAAAATTATGCCAAATGTGGCCTCAATTGTTAAAATGTGTGACCATATTCTCTTTTATGTGAGGAAAACTTGTATTTTGTGTGACTATTGTCCATGCAAAGGCCACTTTATTTTTAATTGTGTGTGGCTGATTGCAACCATTTGGTCACACAACGAGTGTGTTGTTGGGGGCTTTGGTCACATAAAACTATGCCAAATGTGGTCGTAGGTGTTAAAAAGTGTGACCATATGCTCTTTTAAGTGAGGTAAACTTGTATTTTGTGTGACTATTGTCAATGCAGTGGCCACTTTATTTTTATTTGTGTCTGACTGATTGCAACCATTTCGTCACACAACGAGTGTGTTGTTGTGGGTATTTGTCACATAAGATTATGCCAAATGTGGCCGTAGGTGTTAAAAAGTGTGACTATATGCTCTTTTAAGGGAGGAAAACTTGTATTTTGTGTGACTATTGTTCATGCAATGGCCACTTTATTTTTATTTGAATGTGGCTGATTGCAACCATTTGGTCACATAACGAGTGTGTTGTTGTGGGCTTTGGTCACATAAAATTATGCCAAATGTGGCCTCAAGTGTTAAAATGTGTAATCATATGCTCTTTTAAGTGACGTAAACTTGTATTTTTTGTGACTATTGTCCATGCAAAGGCCACTTTATTTTTATTTGTGTGTGGCTGATTGCAACCATTTGGTCACACAACGAGTGTGTTTTTGTGGGCTTTGGTCACATAAAGCTATGCCAAATGTGGCCGTAGGTGTTAAAAAGTGTGACCACATGCTCTTTTAAGTGAGGTAAACTTGTATTTTGTGTGACTATTGTCCATGCAATGGCCACTTTATTTTTATTTGTGTGTGGCTGATTCCAACCATTTGGTCACACAACGAGTGTGTTGTTGTGGGTTTTGGTCACATAAAGTTATGCCAAATGTGGCCGTAGGTGTTTAAAAGTGTTACCATATGCTCTTTTATGGAAGGAAAACTTGTATTTTGTGTGACTATTGTCCATGCAATGACCACTTTATTTTTATTTGTGTGTGGCTGATTGCCACCATTTGGTCACATAACGAGTGTGTTGTTGTCGGCTTTGGTCACATAGAATTATGTCAAATGTGGCCGTAGGTGTTAAAAAGTGTGACCATATGCTCTTTTAAGGGAGGAAAACTTGTATTTTGTGTGACTATTGTTCATGCAATGGCCACTTTATTTTTATTTGAATGTGGCTGATTGCAACCATTTGGTCAAACAACGAGTGTGTTTTTGTGGGCTTTGGTCACATAAAATTATGCCAAATGTGGTCGCAAGTGTTAAAATGTGTGACCACATGCTCTTTTAAGTGAGGTAAACTTATATTTTGTGTGACTATTGTCCATGCAATTGCCACTTTATTTTTATATGTGTGTGTGGCTGATTGCAACCATTTGGTCACACAACGAGTGTGTTGTGCGGGCTTTGCTCACATAAGAGTATGCCAAATGTGGCCGTAGGTGTTAAAAAGTGTAATCATATGCTCTTTTAAGTGAGGTAAACTTGTATTTTTTGTGACTATTGTCCATGCAAAGGCCACTTTATTTTTATTTGTGTGTGGCTGATTGCAACCATTTGGTCACACAACGAGTGTGTTATTGTGGGCTTTGGTCACATAAAACTATGCCAAATGTGGCCGTAGGTGTTAAAAAGTGTAACCATATGCTCTTTTAAGTGAGGTAAACTTGTATTTGGTGTGACTATTGTCAATGCAGTGGCCACTTTATTTTTATTTGTGTCTGACTGATTGCAACCATTTCGTCACACAACGAGTGTGTTGTTGTGGGTTTTTGTCACATAAGATTATGCCAAATGTGGCCGTAGGTGTTAAAAAGTGTGACTATATGCTCTTTTAAGGGAGGAAAACTTGTATTTTGTGTGACTATTGTTCATGCAATGGCCACTTTATTTTTATTTGAATGTGGCTGATTGCAACCATTTGGTCACATAACGAGTGTGTTGTTGTGGGCTTTGGTCACATAAAATTATGCCAAATGTGGCCTCAAGTGTTAAAATGTGTAATCATATGCTCTTTTAAGTGAGGTAAACTTGTATTTTTTGTGACTATTGTCCATGCAAAGGCCACTTTATTTTTATTTGTGTGTGGCTGATTGCAACCATTTGGTCACACAACGAGTGTGTTTTTGTGGGCTTTGGTCACATAAAGCTATGCCAAATGTGGCCGTAGGTGTTAAAAAGTGTGACCATATGCTCTTTTAAGTGAGGTAAACTTGTATTTTGTGTGACTATTGTCCATGCAATGGCCACTTTATTTTTATTTGTGTGTGGCTGATTCCAACCATTTGGTCACACAACGAGTGTGTTGTTGTGGGTTTTGGTCACATAAAGTTATGCCAAATGTGGCCGTAGGTGTTTAAAAGTGTTACCATATGCTCTTTTAAGGAAGGAAAACTTGTATTTTGTGTGACTATTGTCCATGCAATGACCACTTTATTTTTATTTGTGTGTGGCTGATTGCCACCATTTGGTCACATAACGAGTGTGTTGTTGTCGGCTTTGGTCACATAGAATTATGTCAAATGTGGCCGTAGGTGTTAAAAAGTGTGACCATATGCTCTTTTAAGGGAGGAAAACTTGTATTTTGTGTGACTATTGTTCATGCAATGGCCACTTTATTTTTATTTGAATGTGGCTGATTGCAACCATTTGGTCAAACAACGAGTGTGTTTTTGTGGGCTTTGGTCACATAAAATTATGCCAAATGTGGTCGCAAGTGTTAAAATGTGTGACCACATGCTCTTTTAAGTGAGGTAAACTTATATTTTGTGTGACTATTGTCCATGCAATTGCCACTTTATTTTTATATGTGTCTGTGGCTGATTGCAACCATTTGGTCACACAACGAGTGTGTTGTCGTGCGCTTTGCTCACATAAGAGTATGCCAAATGTGGCCGTAGGTGTTAAAAAGTGTAATCATATGCTCTTTTAAGTGAGGTAAACTTGTATTTTTTGTGACTATTGTCCATGCAATGGCCACTTTATTTTTATTTGTGTGTGGCTGATTGCAACCATTTGGTCACACAACGAGTGTGTTATTGTGGGCTTTGGTCACATAAAACTATGCCAAATGTGGCCGTAGGTGTTAAAAAGTGTGACCATATGCTCTTTTAAGTGAGGTAAACTTGTATTTTGTGTGACTATTGACCATGCAGTGCCCATTTTTTGATATTTGTGTCTGACTGATTGCAACCATTTCGTCACACAACGAGTGTGTTGTTGTGGGTTTTGGTCACATAAGATTATGCCAAATGTGGCCGTAGGTGTTAAAAAGTGTGACCATATGCTCTTTTAAGTGAGGTAAACTTGTATTTTGTGTGACTATAGTCTATGCAATGGCCACTTTATTTCTATGTGTGTGTGGTTGATTGCAACTATTTGGTCAAACAACGAGTGTGTTTTTGCGGGCTTTGGTCACATAAAATTATGCCAAATGTGGCCTCAATTGTTAAAATGTGTGACCATATTCTCTTTTAAGTGAGGAAAACTTGTATTTTGTGTGACTATTGTCCATGCAAAGGCCACTTTATTTTTAATTGTGTGTGGCTGATTGCAACCATTTGGTCACACAACGAGTGTGTTGTTGGGGGCTTTGGTCACATAAAACTATGCCAAATGTGGTCGTAGGTGTTAAAAAGTGTGACCATATGCTCTTTTAAGTGAGGTAAACTTGTATTTTGTGTGACTATTGTCAATGCAGTGGCCACTTTATTTTTATTTGTGTCTGACTGATTGCAACCATTTCGTCACACAACGAGTGTGTTGTTGTGGGTATTTGTCACATAAGATTATGCCAAATGTGGCCGTAGGTGTTAAAAAGTGTGACTATATACTCTTTTAAGGGAGGAAAACTTGTATTTTGTGTGACTATTGTTCATGCAATGGCCACTTTATTTTTATTTGAATGTGGCTGATTGCAACCATTTGGTCACATAACGAGTGTGTTGTTGTGGGCTTTGGTCACATAAAATTATGCCAAATGTGGCCTCAAGTGTTAAAATGTGTAATCATATGCTCTTTTAAGTGAGGTAAACTTGTATTTTTTGTGACTATTGTCCATGCAAAGGCCACTTTATTTTTATTTGTGTGTGGCTGATTGCAACCATTTGGTCACACAACGAGTGTGTTTTTGTGGGCTTTGGTCACATAAAACTATGCCAAATGTGGCCGTAGGTGTTAAAAAGTGTGACCATATGCTCTTTTAAGTGAGGTAAACTTGTATTTTGTGTGACTATTGTCCATGCAATGGCCACTTTATTTTTATTTGTGTGTGGCTGATTCCAACCATTTGGTCACACAACGAGTGTGTTGTTGTGGGTTTTGGTCACATAAAGTTATGCCAAATGTGGCCGTAGGTGTTTAAAAGTGTTACCATATGCTCTTTTAAGGAAGGAAAACTTGTATTTTGTGTGACTATTGTCCATGCAATGACCACTTTATTTTTATTTGTGTGTGGCTGATTGCTACCATTTGGTCACATAACGAGTGTGTTGTTGTCGGCTTTGGTCACATAGAATTATGTCAAATGTGGCCGTAGGTGTTAGAAAGTGTGACCATATGCTCTTTTAAGGGAGGAAAACTTGTATTTTGTGTGACTATTGTTCATGCAATGGCCACTTTATTTTTATTTGAATGTGGCTGATTGCAACCATTTGGTCAAACAACGAGTGTGTTTTTGTGGGCTTTGGTCACATAAAATTATGCCAAATGTGGTCGCAAGTGTTAAAATGTGTGACCACATGCTCTTTTAAGTGAGGTAAACTTATATTTTGTGTGACTATTGTCCATGCAATTGCCACTTTATTTTTATATGTGTCTGTGGCTGATTGCAACCATTTGGTCACACAACGAGTGTGTTGTCGTGCGCTTTGCTCACATAAGAGTATGCCAAATGTGGCCGTAGGTGTTAAAAAGTGTAATCATATGCTCTTTTAAGTGAGGTAAACTTGTATTTTTTGTGACTATTGTCCATGCAAAGGCCACTTTATTTTTATTTGTGTGTGGCTGATTGCAACCATTTGGTCACACAACGAGTGTGTTATTGTGGGCTTTGGTCACATAAAACTATGCCAAATGTGGCCGTAGGTGTTAAAAAGTGTGACCATATGCTCTTTTAAGTGAGGTAAACTTGTATTTGTGTGACTATTGACCATGCAGTGCCCATTTTTTGATATTTGTGTCTGACTGATTGCAACCATTTCGTCACACAACGAGTGTGTTGTTGTGGGTTTTGGTCACATAAGATTATGCCAAATGTGGCCGTAGGTGTTAAAAAGTGTGACCATATGCTCTTTTAAGTGAGGTAAACTTGTATTTTGTGTGACTATAGTCTATGCAATGGCCACTTTATTTCTATGTGTGTGTGGCTGATTGCAACTATTTGGTCAAACAACGAGTGTGTTTTTGTGGGCTTCGGTCACATAAAATTATGCCAAATGTGGCCTCAAGTGTTAAAATGTGTGACCATATTCTCTTTTAAGTGAGGAAAACTTGTATTTTGTGTAACTATTGTCCATGCAATGGCCACTTTATTTTTATTTGTGTGTGGCTGATAGCAACCATTTGGTCACATAACGAGTGTGTTGTTGCGGGCTTTGGTCACATAAAATTATGCCAAATGTGGCCTCAAGTGTTAAAATGTGTGACCATATGTTCTTTTAAGTGAGGTAAACTTGTATTTTGTGTAACTATTGTCCATGCAATGGCCAATTTATTTTTATTTGTGTGTGGCTGATTGCAACCATATGGTCACACAACAAGTGTGTTGTTGTGGGCTTTGGTCACATAAAACTATGCCGAATGTGGCCGTAGGTGTTAAAAAGTGTGACCATATGCTTTTTTAAGTGAGGTAAACTTGTATTTTGTGTGACTATTGTCCATGCAATGACCACTTTATTTTTATTTGTGTCTGACTGATTGCAACCATATCGTCACACAACGAGTGTGTTGTTGTGGGTTTTGGTCACATAAGATTATGCCAAATGTGGCCGTAGGTTTTAAAAAGTGAGACCATATGCTCTTTTAAGTGAGGTAAACTTGTATTTTGTGTGACTATTGTCCATGCAATGACCACTTTATTTTTATTTGTGTGTGGCTGATTGCAACTATTTGGTCACATAACGAGTATGTTGTTGTGGGCTTTGGTCACATAAAATTATGCCAAATGTGGCCTCAAGTGTTAAAATGTGTGACCATATGCTCTTTTAAGTGAGGAAAACTTGTATTTTGTGTGACTATTGTCCATGCAATGGCTACTTTATTTTTATATGTGTGTGTGCCTGATTGCAACCATTTGGTCACACAACGAGTGTGTTGTCGTGCGCTTTGCTCACATAAGAGTATGCCAAATGTGGCCGTAGGTGTTAAAAAGTGTGACCATATGCTCTTTTAAGGGAGGAAAACTTGTATTTTGTGTGACTATTGTTCATGCAATGGCCACTTTATTTTTATTTGAATGTGGCTGATTGCAACCATTTGGTCAAACAACGAGTGTGTTTTTGTGGGCTTTGGTCACATAAAATTATGCCAAATGTGGTCGCAAGTGTTAAAATGTGTGACCACATGCTCTTTTAAGTGAGGTAAACTTATATTTTGTGTGACTATTGTCCATGCAATTGCCACTTTATTTTTATATGTGTCTGTGGCTGATTGCAACCATTTGGTCACACAACGAGTGTGTTGTCATGCGCTTTGCTCACATAAGAGTATGCCAAATGTGGCCGTAGGTGTTAAAAAGTGTAATCATATGCTCTTTTAAGTGAGGTAAACTTGTATTTTTTGTGACTATTGTCCATGCAAAGGCCACTTTATTTTTATTTGTGTGTGGCTGATTGCAACCATTTGGTCACACAACGAGTGTGTTATTGTGGGCTTTGGTCACATAAAACTATGCCAAATGTGGCCGTAGGTGTTAAAAAGTGTGACCATATGCTCTTTTAAGTGAGGTAAACTTGTATTTTGTGTGACTATTGACCATGCAGTGCCCATTTTTTGATATTTGTGTCTGACTGATTGCAACCATTTCGTCACACAACGAGTGTGTTGTTGTGGGTTTTGGTCACATAAGATTATGCCAAATGTGGCCGTAGGTGTTAAAAAGTGTGACCATATGCTCTTTTAAGTGAGGTAAACTTGTATTTTGTGTGACTATAGTCTATGCAATGGCCACTTTATTTCTATGTGTGTGTGGTTGATTGCAACTATTTGGTCAAACAACGAGTGTGTTTTTGTGGGCTTTGGTCACATAAAATTATGCCAAATGTGGCCTCAATTGTTAAAATGTGTGACCATATTCTCTTTTAAGTGAGGAAAACTTGTATTTTGTGTGACTATTGTCCATGCAAAGGCCACTTTATTTTTAATTGTGTGTGGCTGATTGCAACCATTTGGTCACACAACGAGTGTGTTGTTGGGGGCTTTGGTCACATAAAACTATGCCAAATGTGGTCGTAGGTGTTAAAAAGTGTGACCATATGCTCTTTTAAGTGAGGTAAACTTGTATTTTGTGTGAATATGTCCATAGCAATGGCCAAATTTATTTTTATTTGTGTGTGGCTTATTGCAACGCATTGGTCACACCAAGTGTGGTTGTTTTGTGGGCTTTGGGTCACATAAAACTATGCCGAATGTGCCGTAAGGTGTTAAAAAGTGTGACATATGACTTTTTTAAGTTGAGGTAAACTTGTATTTGGTGTGACTTATTGTCCATGCAATGGCCACTTTATTTTTTATTTTGTGTCTGATGATTGCAACCATTATCGTCACACAACGGTGTTTTTGGTTGTGGTTTTGGTCAACATAAGAATTATGCCAAATGTGGCCGTAGGTTTTCAAAAAAGTGAGACCATATGCTCTTTTAAGTGAGGTAAACTTGTATTTTGTGTGACTATTGTCAATGCAATGACCACTTTATTTTTATTTGTGTGTGGCTGATTGCAACTATTTGGTCACATAACGAGTGTGTTGTTGTGGGCTTTGGTCACATAAAATTATGCCAAATGTGGCCTCAAGTGTTAAAATGTGTGACCATATGCTCTTTTAAGTGAGGAAAACTTGTATTTTGTGTGACTATTGTCCATGCAATGGCCACTTTATTTTTATTTGTGTGTGGCTGATTGCAACCATTTGGTCACATAACGAGTGTGTTGTCGTGCGCTTTGCTCACATAAGAGTATGCCAAATGTGGCCGTAGGTGTTAAAAAGTGTGATCATATGCTCTTTTAAGTGAGGTAAACTTGTATTTTTTGTGACTATTGTCCATGCAATGTCCATTTTATTTTTATTTGTGTGTGGCTGATTGCAACCATTTGGTCACACAATGAGTGTTGTGTTGTGGGCTTTGGTCACATAAAACTATACCAAATGTGGCCGTAGGTGTTAAAAAGTGTGACCATATGCTCTTTTAAGTGAGGTAAACTTGTATTTTGTGTGACTATTGTCTATGCAGTGGCCACTTTATTTTTATTTGTGTCTGACTGATTGCAACCATTTCGTCACACAACGAGTGTGTTGTTGTGGGGTTTTTGTCACATAAGATTATGCCAAATGTGGCCGTAGGTGTTATTAAGTGTGACCATATGCTCTTTTAAGGGAGGAAAACTTGTATTTTTTGTGACTATTGTTCATGCAATGGCCACTTTATTTTTATTTGAATGTGGCTGATTGCAACCATTTGGTCACACAACGAGTGTGTTGTTGTGGGCTTTGGTCACATAAAATTATGCCAAATGTGGCGTCAAGTGTTAAAATGTGTAATCATATGCTCTTTTAAGTGAGGTAAACTTGTATTTTTTGTGACTATTGTCGATGCAAAAGCCACTTTATTTTTATTTGTGTGTGGCTGATTGCAACCATTTGGTCACACAACGAGTGTGTTTTTGTGGGCTTTGGTCACATAAAACTATGCCAAATGTGGCCGTAGGTGTTAAAAAGTGTGAACATATGCTCTTTTAAGTGAGTTAAACTTGTATTTTGTGTGACTATTGTCTATGCAATGGCCACTTTATTTTTATTTGTGTGTGGCTGATTCCAACCATTTGGTGACACAACGAGTGTGTTGTTGTGGGTTTTGGTCACATAAAGTTATGCCAAATGTGGCCGTAGGTGTTTAAAAGTGTTACCATATGCTCTTTTAAGGAAGGAAAACTTGTATTTTGTGTGACTA
Source organism: Centrapalus pauciflorus (assembly GCA_020465985.1). Taxonomy (NCBI): domain Eukaryota; kingdom Viridiplantae; phylum Streptophyta; class Magnoliopsida; order Asterales; family Asteraceae; genus Centrapalus; species Centrapalus pauciflorus. The sequence goes on from JAANYP010005141.1 coordinate 50,887, forward strand.
TTGTCCATGCAATGGCCACTTTATTTTTATTTGTGTGTGGCTGATTGCCACCATTTGGTCACATAACGAGTGTGTTGTTGTCGGCTTTGGTCACATAGAATTATGTCAAATGTGGCCGTAGGTGTTAAAAAGTGTGACCATATGCTCTTTTAAGTGAGGTAAACTTGTATTTTGTGTGGCTATAGTCTATGCAATGGCCACTTTATTTCTATGTGTGTGTGGCTGATTGCAATTATTTGGTCAAACAACGAGTGTGTTTTTGTGGGCTTTGGTCACATAAAATTATGCCAAATGTGGCCTCAAGTGTTAAAATGTGTGACCATATGCTCTTTTAAGTGAGGAAAACTTGTATTTTGTGTGACTATTGTCCATGCAATGGCAACTTTATTTTTATTTGTGTGTGGCTGATTGCAACCATTTGGTCACATAACGAGTGTGTTGTTGCGGGCTTTGGTCACATAAAATTATGCCAAATGTGGCCTCAAGTGTTAAAATGTTGACCATATGTTCTTTTAAGTGAGGTAAACTTGTATTTTGTGTGACTATTGTCCATGCAATGGCCATTTTATTTTTATTTGTGTGTGGCTGATTGCAACCATATGGTCACACAACAAGTGTGTTGTTGTGGGCTTTGGTCACATAAAACTATGCCAAATGTGGCCGTAGGTGTTAAAAAGTGTGACCATATGCTCTTTTAAGTGAGGTAAAGTTGTATTTTGTGTGACTATTGTCCATGCAATGACCACTTTATTTTTATTTGTGTGTGGCTGATTGCAACCATTTGGTCACATAACGAGTGTGTTCTTGTCGGCTTTGGTCACATAGAATTATGTCAAATGTGGCCGTAGATGTTAAAATGTGTGACCATATGCTCTTTTAAGTGAGGTAAACTTGTATTTTGTGTGTCTATAGTCTATGCAATGGCCACTTTATTTATATGTGTGTGTGGCTGATTGCAACTATTTGGTCAAACAACGAGTGTGTTTTTGTGGGCTTTGGTCACCTAAAATTATGCCAAATGTGGTCGCAAGTGTTAAAATGTGTGACCACATGCTCTTTTAAGTGAGGTAAACTTATATTTTGTGTGACTATTGTCCATGCAATTGCCACTTTATTTTTATATGTGTGTGTGGCTGATTGCAACCATTTGGTCACACAACGAGTGTGTTGTCGTGCGCTTTGCTCACATAAGAGTATGCCAAATGTGGTCGTAAGTGTTAAAAAGTGTAATCATATGCTCTTTTAAGTGAGGTAAACTTGTATTTTTTGTGACTATTGTCCATGCAAAGGCCACTTTATTTTTATTTGTGTGTGGCTGATTGCAACCATTTGGTCACACAACGAGTGTGTTATTGTGGGCTTTGGTCACATAAAACTATGCCAAATGTGGCCGTAGGTGATAAAAAGTGTGACCATATGCTCTTTTAATTGAGGTAAACTTGTATTTTTTGTGACTATTGTCGATGCAGTGCCCATTGTTTTTTATTTGTGTCTGACTGATTGCAACCATTTCGTCACACAACGAGTGTGTTGTTGTGGGTTTTTGACACATAAGATTATGCCAAATGTGGCCGTAGGTGTTAAAAAGAGTGACCATATGCTCTTTTAAGATAGGTAAACTTGTATTTTGTGTGTCTATAGTCTATGCAATGGCCACTTTATTTCTATGTGTGTGTGGCTGATTGCAACTATTTGGTCAAACAACGAGTGTGTTTTTGTGGGCTTTGGTCACATAAAATTATGCCGAATGTGGCCTCAATTGTTAAAATGTGTGACCATATTCTCTTTTAAGTGAGGAAAACTTGTATTTTGTGTGACTATTGTCCATGCAATGGCCAATTTACTTTTATTTGTGTGTGGCTGATTGCAACCATATGGTCACACAACAAGTGTGTTGTTGTGGGCTTTGGTCACATAAAACTATGCCAAATGTGGCCGTAGGTGTTAAAAAGTGTGACCATATGCACTTTTAAGTGAGGTAAACTTGTATTTTGTGTGACTATTGTCCATGCAATGGCCACTTTATTTTTATTTGTGTCTGACTGATTGCAACCATTTCGTCACACAACGAGTGTGTTGTTTTGGGTTTTGGTCACATAAGATTATGCCAAATGTGGCCGTAGGTTTTAAAAAGGGAGACCATATGCTCTTTTATGTGAGGTAAACTTGTATTTTTTGTGACTATTGTCCATGCAATGACCACTTTATTTTTATTTGTGTGTGGCTGATTGCAACCATTTGGTCACACAACGAGTGTGTTGTTGTGGGCTTTGGTCACATAAAACTATGCCAAATGTGGCCGTAGGTGTTAAAAAGTGTGACCATATGCTCTTTTAAGTGAGGTAAACTTGTATTTTGTGTGACTATTGTCCATGCAGTGCCCATTGTTTTTTATTTGTGTCTGACTGATTGCAACCATTCCGTCACACAACGAGTGTGTTGTTGTGGGTTTTGGACACATAAGATTATGCCAAATGTGGCCGTAGGTGTTAAAAAGAGTGACCATATGCTCTTTTAAGTTAGGTAAACTTGTATTTTGTGTGACTATAGTCTATGCAATGGCCACTTTATTTCTATGTGTGTGTGGCTGATTGCAACTATTTGGTCAAACAACGAGTGTGTTTTTGTGGGCTTTGGTCACATAAAATTATGTCGAATGTGGCCTCAATTGTTAAAATGTGTGACCATATTCTCTTTTAAGTGAGGAAAACTTGTATTTTGTGTGACTATTGTCCATGCAATGGCCACTTTATTTTTATTTGTGTGTGGCTGATTGCAACCATTTGGTCACATAACGAGTGTGTTGTTGCGGGCTTTGGTCACATAAAATTATGCCAAATGTGGCCTCAAGTGTTAAAATGTGTGACCATATGTTCTTTTAAGTGAGGTAAACTTGTATTTTGTGTAACTATTTTCCATGCAATGGCCAATTTATTTTTATTTGTGTGTGGCTGATTGCAACCATATGGTCACACAACAAGTGTGTTGTTGTGGGCGTTGGTCACATAAAACTATGCCGAATGTGGCCGTAGGTGTTAAAAAGTGTGACCATATGCTTTTTTAAGTGAGGTAAACTTGTATTTTGTGTGACTATTGTCCATGCAATGGCCACTTTATTTTTATTTGTGTCTGACTGATTGCAACCATTTCGTCACACAACGAGTGTGTTGTTGTGGGTTTTGGTCACATAAGATTATGCCAAATGTGGCCGTAGGTTTTAAAAAGTGAGACCATATGCTCTTTTAAGTGAGGTAAACTTGTATTTTGTGTGACTATTGTCCATGCAATGACCACTTTATTTTTATTTGTGTGTGGCTGATTGCAACTATTTGGTCACATAACGAGTATGTTGTTGTGGGCTTTGGTCACATAAAATTATGCCAAATGTGGCCTCAAGTGTTAAAATGTGTGACCATATGCTCTTTTAAGTGAGGAAAACTTGTATTTTGTGTGACTATTGTCCATGCAATGGCCACTTTATTTTTATATGTGTGTGTGCCTGATTGCAACCATTTGGTCAAACAACGAGTGTGTTTTGTCGTGCACTTTGCCACATAAGAGTATGCAAATTTGGCCGTAGGTGTTAAAAAGTGTGACCATATGCCTCTTTTTACGGGAGGAAAACTTGTTTATTTTGTGTGACTATTGTTCATGCATGGCCACTTTATTTTTATTGAATTGGCCTGATTGCAACTATTTGGTCAAACAACGAGTGTGTTTTTGTGGGCTTTGGTCACATAAAATTATGCCAAATGTGGTCGCAAGTGTTAAAATGTGTGACCACATGCTCTTTTAAGTGTGGTAAACTTATATTTTGTGTGACTATTGTCCATGCAATTGCCACTTTATTTTTATATGTGTGTGTGGCTGATTGCAACCATTTGGTCACACAAGGAGTGTGTTGTCGTGCGCTTTGCTCACATAAGAGTATGCCAAATGTGGCCGTAGGTGTTAAAAAGTGTAATCATATGCTCTTTTAAGTGAGGTAAACTTGTATTTTTTGTGACTATTGTCCATGCAAAGGCCACTTTATTTTTATTTGTGTTTGGCTGATCGCAACCATTTGGTTACACAACGAGTGTGTTATTGTGGGCTTTGGTCACATAAAACTATGCCAAATGTGGCCGTAGGTGTTAAAAAGTGTGACCATATGCTCTTTTAAGCGAGGTAAACTTGTATTTTGTGTGACTATTGACCATGCAGTGCCCATTTTTTGATATTTGTGTCTGACTGATTGCATCCATTTCGTCACACAACGAGTGTGTTGTTGTGGTTTTGGTCACATTAGATTATGCCAAATGTGGCCGTAGGTGTTAAAAAGTGTGACCATATGCTCTTTTAAGTGAGGTAAACTAGTATTTTGTGTGACTATTGTCCATGCAATGACCACTTTATTTTTATTTGTGTGTGGCTGATTGCAACTATTTGGTCACATAACGAGTGTGTTGTTGTGGGCTTTGGTCACATAAAATTATGCCAAATGTGGCCTCAAGTGTTAAAATGTGTGACCATATGCTCTTTTAAGTGAGGAAAACTTGTATTTTGTGTGACTATTGTCCATGCAATGGCCACTTTATTTTTATATGTGTGTGTGCCTGATTGCAACCATTTGGTCACACAACGAGTGTGTTGTCGTGCGCTTTGCTCACATAAGAGTATGCCAAATGTGGCCGTAGGTGTTAAAAAGTGTGATCATATGCTCTTTTAAGTGAGGTAAACTTGTATTTTTTGTGACTATTGTCCATGCAATGGCCACTTTATTTTTATTTGTGTGTGGCTGATTGCAACCATTTGGTCACACAACGAGTGTGTTGTTGTGGGCTTTGGTCACATAAAACTATGCCAAATGTGGCCGTAGGTGTTAAAAAGTGTGACCATATGCTCTTTTAAGTGAGGTAAACTTGTATTTTGTGTGACTATTGTCTATGCAGTGGCCACTTTATTTTTATTTGTGTCTGACTGATTGCAACCATTTCGTCACACAACGAGTGTGTTGTTGTGGGTTTTTGTCACATAAGATTATGCCAAATGTGGCCGTAGGTGTTAAAAAGTGTGACCATATGCTCTTTTAAGGGAGGAAAACTTGTATTTTGTGTGACTATTGTTCATGCAATGGCCACTTTATTTTTATTTGAATGTGGCTCATTGCAACCATTTGGTCAAACAATGAGTGTGTTTTTGTGGGCTTTGGTCACATAAAATTATGCCAAATGTGGTCGCAAGTGTTAAAATGTGTGACCACATGCTCTTTTAAGTGAGGTAAACTTATATTTTGTGTGACTATTGTCCATACAATTGCCACTTTATTTTTATATGTGTCTGTGGCTGATTGCAACCATTTGGTCACACAACGAGTGTGTTGTCATGCGCTTTGCTCACATAAGAGTATGCCAAATGTGGCCGTAGGTGTTAAAAAGTGTAATCATATGCTCTTTTAAGTGAGGTAAACTTGTATTTTTTGTGACTATTGTCCATGCAAAGGCCACTTTATTTTTATTTGTGTTTGGCTGATTGCAACCATTTGGTCACACAACGAGTGTGTTATTGTGGGCTTTGGTCACATAAAACTATGCCAAATGTGGCCGTAGGTGTTAAAAAGTGTGACCATATGCTCTTTTAAGTGAGGTAAACTTTTATTTTGTGTGACTATTGACCATGCAGTGCCCATTTTTTGATATTTGTGTCTGACTGATTGCAACCATTTCGTCACACAACGAGTGTGTTGTTGTGGGTTTTGGTCACATAAGATTATGCCAAATGTGGCCGTAGGTGTTAAAAAGTGTGACAATATGCTCTTTTAAGTGAGGTAAACTTGTATTTTGTGTGACTATAGTCTATGCAATGGCCACTTTATTTCTATGTGTGTGTGGTTGATTGCAACTATTTGGTCAAACAACGAGTGTGTTTTTGTGGGCTTTGTTCACATCAAATTATGCCAAATGTGGCCTCAATTGTTAAAATGTGTGACCATATTCTCTTTTAAGTGAGGAAAACTTGTATTTTGTGTGACTATTGTCCATGCAAAGGCCACTTTATTTTTAATTGTGTGTGGCTGATTGCAACCATTTGGTCACACAACGAGTGTGTTGTTGTGGGCTTTGGTCACATAAAACTATGCCAAATGTGGCCGTAGGTGTTAAAAAGTGTGACCATATGCTCTTTTAAGTGAGGTAAACTTGTATTTTTTGTGACTATTGTCAATGCAGTGGCCACTTTATTTTTATTTGTGTCTGACTGATTGCAACCATTTCGTCACACAATGAGTGTGTTGTTGTGGGTTTTTGTCACATAAGATTATGCCAAATGTGGCCGTAGGTGTTAAAAAGTGTGACTATATGCTCTTTTAAGGGAGGAAAACTTGTATTTTGTGTGACTATTGTTCATGCAATGGCCACTTTATCTTTATTTGAATGTGGCTGATTGCAACCATTTGGTCACATAACGAGTGTGTTGTTGTGGGCTTTGGTCACATAAAATTATGCCAAATGTGGCCTCAAGTGTTAAAATGTGTAATCATATGCTCTTTTAAGTGAGGTAAACTTGTATTTTTTGTGACTATTGTCCATGCAAAGGCCACTTTATTTTTATTTGTGTGTGGCTGATTGCAACCATTTGGTCACACAACGAGTGTCTTTTTGTGGGCTTTGGTCACATAAAGCTATGCCAAATGTGGCCGTAGGTGTTAAAAAGTGTGACCATATGCTCTTTTAAGTGAGGTAAACTTGTATTTTGTGTGACTATTGTCCATGCAATGGCCACTTTATTTTTATTTGTGTGTGGCTGATTCCAACCATTTGGTCACACAACGAGTGTGTTGTTGTGGGTTTTGGTCACATAAAGTTATGCCAAATGTGGCCGTAGGTGTTTAAAAGTGTTACCATATGCTCTTTTAAGGAAGGAAAACTTGTATTTTGTGTGACTATTGTCCATGCAATGACCACTTTATTTTTATTTGTGTGTGGCTGATTGCCACCATTTGGTCACATAACGAGTGTGTTGTTGTCGGCTTTGGTCACATAGAATTATGTCAAATGTGGCCGTAGGTGTTAAAAAGTGTGACCATATGCTATTTTAAGGGAGGAAAACTTGTATTTTGTGTGACTATTGTTCATGCAATGGCCAGTTTATTTTTATTTGAATATGGCTGATTGCAACCATTTGGTCAAACAACGAGTGTGTTTTTGTGGGCTTTGGTCACATAAAATTATGCCAAATGTGGTCGCAAGTGTTAAAATGTGTGACCACATGCTCTTTTAAGTGAGGTAAACTTATATTCTGTGTGACTATTGTCCATGCAATTGCCACTTTATTTTTATATGTGTCTGTGGCTGATTGCAACCATTTGGACACACAACTAGTGTGTTGTCATGCGCTTTGCTCACATAAGAGTATGCCAAATGTGGCCGTAGGTGTTAAAAAGTGTAATCATATGCTCTTTTAAGTGAGGTAAACTTGTATTTTTTGTGACTATTGTCCATGCAAAGGCCACTTTATTTTTATTTGTGTTTGGCTGATTGCAACCATTTGGTCACACAACGAGTGTGTTATTGTGGGCTTTGGTCACATAAAACTATGCCAAATGTGGCCGTAGGTGTTAAAAAGTGTGACCATATGCTCTTTTAAGTGAGGTAAACTTGTATTTTGTGTGACTATTGACCATGCAGTGCCCATTTTTTGATATTTGTGTCTGACTGATTGCAACCATTTCGTCACACAACGAGTGTGTTGTTGTGGTTTTTGTCACAGTAAGATTATGCCAAATGTTGGCCGTAGGGTTAAAAGTGTGACTATATGCCCTCCTTTTAAGGGAGGAAAACTTGTCATTTTGTGTGACTATTGTTCATGCAATGGCAACTTTATACATTTTTGAATGTGGCTGATTTGCATACCATTTGGTCACATAACGAGTGTGTTTGTTGTCGGGCTTTGGTCACATAAATTATGGCAAATGTGCTCAAGTGTTTAACAATGTTAATCATAATGCTCTTTTAAGTGACGTAAATTGTATTTTTTTGTGAACTATTGTCCATGCAAGGCCACTTAATTTTTTATTTGTGTGTGGCCTGATTGCAACCATTTTTGGTCACACAAGAGTGTGTTTTTGTGGGGCTTTGGCCCACATAAAGCTATGCAAATGTGGCCGATAGGTGGTTAAAAAGTGTGACCATATGCTCTTTTAAGTGAGGTAAACTTGTATTTTGTGTGACTATTGTCCATGCAATGGCCACTTTATTTTTATTTGTGTGTGGCTGATTCCAACCATTTGGTCACACAACGAGTGTGTTGTTGTGGGTTTTGGTCACATAAAGTTATGCCAAATGTGGCCGTAGGTGTTTAAAAGTGTTACCATATGCTCTTTTATGGAAGGAAAACTTGTATTTTGTGTGACTATTGTCCATGCAATGACCACTTTATTTTTATTTGTGTGTGGCTGATTGCCACCATTTGGTCACATAACGAGTGTGTTGTTGTCGGCTTTGGTCACATAGAATTATGTCAAATGTGGCCGTAGGTGTTAAAAAGTGTGACCATATGCTCTTTTAAGGGAGGAAAACTTGTATTTTGTGTGACTATTGTTCATGCAATAGCCACTTTATTTTTATTTGAATGTGGCTCATTGCAACCATTTGGTCAAACAACGAGTGTGTTTTTGTGGGCTTTGGTCACATAAAATTATGCCAAATGTGGTCGCAAGTGTTAAAATGTGTGACCACATGCTCTTTTAAGTGAGGTAAACTTATATTTTGTGTGACTATTGTCCATGCAATTGCCACTTTATTTTTATATGTGTCTGTGGCTGATTGCAACCATTTGGTCACACAACGAGTGTGTTGTCATGCGCTTTGCTCACATAAGAGTATGCCAAGTGTGGCCGTAGGTGTTAAAAAGTGTAATCATATGCTCTTTTAAGTGAGGTAAACTTGTATTTTTTGTGACTATTGTCCATGCAAAGGCCACTTTATTTTTATTTGTGTGTGGCTGATTGCAACCATTTGGTCACACAACGAGTGTGTTATTGTGGGCTTTGGTCACATAAAACTATGCCAAATGTGGCCGTAGGTGTTAAAAAGTGTGACCATATGCTCTTTTAAGTGAGGTAAACTTGTATTTTGTGTGACTATTGACCATGCAGTGCCCATTTT
>JAANYP010005142.1:0-14226 GCA_020465985.1 Centrapalus pauciflorus
TTTGTGAATAACGTCTTGTCCAGAGTACCTCTCTTGAATCCATTTTGTAGAAGATATGAAGACAAAGTGTCATATCATGCTCTTGGGGCTTGGTGGTGTCCATAGAGGGCTTTGTCTAACTTGTAGACTCTGTCTGGATACTTATAGTCCTCAAAATCAGGAGGTTGACACACATAAACCTCTTCTTCGATTGTACCATACAAGAATGCAGATTTTACATCCATTTGGTACACTTTGAACCCTTTGAAGCTGGCATAAGCTTGGAACAGTCTGATGGCTTCTATCCTTGCTACTGGAGCAAAGACATCATCATAATCTATTCCTTCTTCTTGAGTATAGCCTTGAGCTACCAACCTTGCTTTGTTCTTGATCACTACACCTCTCTCATCCTTCTTGTTTCTGAAAACTCATCTTGTATCAATTGCCCTCTTACCTTTAGGCAAGTCAACTAGAGTCCATACATTCTGAATCTTGAATTGCAAAAGTTCTTCTTGAATTGCCTCAATCCAAGATGGATCTTTCATAGCCTTAGAAGCCTTCTTTGGCTCCAATTGTGACATGAAGCATGCATGTTCAAAGGAAGCTAGACTGAATTCAGGGACTGCTGATTCAGCATTAGTGGACTCCTTGTGAACCATTGTCCTTGTCTGCACAGGAGTGCGTAGGTCTCCCATTATCTGGTTGAGAGGATGATACTTGTGAACCCTGAGTGTGGGTTCTCTTTCTGTCTGAAATGATCTTTCCAGATTTGTATCATCACCTTCAGCACCACTTGAGGATTCTGCTTCAGTAACAGTTTGATCAGAAATGGGACTGTTTCCCTATTGGATGGAGCTGTTAGTTCAAGGCTTGGGATTGACACTTCACACTCTGTATTTGTATCTTGTTGATCAACCAAGACCCCTGGTGGGTCACAAGATAGAAGTGGCAGTACAGTATACTCATCCCATGTAGCAGAATCTGCAATTGTTGGAAACTTTGTGCCAACAGCTTGAATATTTGTGTTACCAGCATGAGAATTTGGGCTAACAGTTTCAACACTGTTTTCAGCAGTTCCTGCAGTATACTCAACAAAGCTCAGAGAATTTGTTAGTGAATCTAAATCAAACAACCAATCAGGACCAGTGCCTTTGATATTTGCAGTATGTTCATTAAACTCAACATTGGCACTTTCTTCAATGGTTTTAGATACACTGTTATACACCCTATAGGCTTTGCTTTGAATAGAGTAACCGCCAAAGAAACCTTTTTCATCCTTACTTTCAAACTTTCCTAAGTGAGTTTTAGTATGTTGGATAGTGCATGAACAGCTAAAAGGTTTTAGGAAGGCTACTAAGGGAATCCTGTGATGGAATAACTCATATGGAGTTTTCCCTTGTGACTGAACAATTTGAACCCTATTTAGCACATAACAAGCTGTATTTACTGCCTCTGCCCAGAAGGTCATTAGAAGTTTGGAATCAGCTAGCATGGTTCTAGCAGCCTCTATTAAAGTTCTATTATTCCATTCAGCTACACCATTTTGTTGCGGTGTTCTAGGTGCACTATATTGCCTTGCAATGCCTTTAGACTCACAGAAACTGTTTACGATATGATTTTTAAACTCAGTTCCATTGTCTGACCTGATCACCTTAACTTTTAAATTTGATTGGTTTTCAATCTTAAGAATAAAGGATTTGACTAGTTCAGAAGTTTCATCCTTAGTTCTAAGAAAATAAACTCATGTAAACCTGGTGAAATCATCAACAATGACTAAACAATAAGCTCTTTTATTCAAACTCAAAACAGATGTTGGACCAAAAAGATCCATATGAATAAGATGAAGAGCAGATGAGATTGAATTTACTTCTTTGGCCTTATGAGAAGTTTTGTGTTACTTGCCTTTAAGACATACTACACAATGATCATCATATATGAACTCCTTTTGTGGTAAACCTCTTACCAAATTCTTTTTGACTAAAACATTCATAGATTTGAAGTTCATGTGACACATCCTTCTGTGCCAAAGAGCAGACTCATTTGATGATGCTTTGGATATCAAACAGCTTAAATTATTTGATTTGGATAACAGATATGTGTCCAAACAGTAGACATTGTCCTTTCTTGGTGTTCTAAGTAAAACAAGATTTTCAGGTATTTTAAAATCTTTTGAAAGGACAATGCACTCAGAGTCTGTGAACAAAACAATATTTTGTTTATCACAGATTTGAGACACACTTAGTAAATTGTACTTCAGCTGTTCAACATACCAAACATCATTGAATAACATGTTGCCTGCTTTAACAGTACACTTACCTGTAACCTTACCTCCCTTGGAATTACCTCCAAATGCAACAAAACCCTCCTTCAAAGCTTTTGAAGTTTGACAAGCATTCTGAATTGCCTGTCATGTGCCTAGAGCATCCACTGTCCATATGCCATTTTGTCTTATGTTGGGTCCTGTGGTTGCCCTGCACAGAAAAAGCTTAGTTAGTGGTGGAGTAAACCCAAACCAAATTGGTTTTGGGTTGTCCTTGAGCATTGACATAACTAAACACTGTTTGTGTCTTTTTAAACTTAGTGAGATCCACTGGTGGATTCTGTGAAAAGTATTTAGTTATGACATGAGGTATCCAGATGTACTTTCCAACCTTTTCATTAACAGTCTCAGAAGATCCACTACCAGTTCCAGTTTTAGACTTGGCAGTTTGAACTGGGTTCTGAGTGCCAACAGCTTCAGAATTTGCACTACCAGTTCCAACTTTTGACTTAACAGTCTCAACACTTGCATTAGCAGTTTGATCTGTGTTTTTTCCTTTAACACACCATACCTTTTTTATGTTTGCTTTGGATTTTGCTAAAACTTGTTTTTGGTGTGTAGGCTGTCTTTTGTTGACTTTTAAGTACCTGTGATCAACTGTCTTCTTTGGAACTGGTGTGACAGGTGTTTTGGCCTTGGAAATTTTTGACTTTTGAACAATCGCCTGTTTTTTAACCACAGTCTGTTTTGTAACAGATGGTTTATATAAACAATGCCTGGTTAAATGATTTTCCTTGCCACAATGGAAACATCTTTTGACTGTTTTGATTGGAGAACCAGTTTTGTGGAACCATAACTAGTTCTTGTTCCTTTGATTTCCCCTCACCTGCTACTGTGTGGGAAACTTTTGGACACCATGCTTTTGGCATGTGCATATTAGAACAGTCTTACCCTTTTTATTAGTTTTTGAAGAAGATGCAATGTTACAGTTAGAAGGTACGAAAACATGTGGAGCATTATTGCATACACTCATCTTCTATTTTCCTTTCACACTGTGGGTTTAGATGAAACTGGAAGTAGGAGGTTCTGTAGGTGCACTCATTGTTTTGGAGTTGCTCTCAACTTCTTTACACTCACAGCCTTCATTTGGAATAAGTTCTTCTTTAGATTCAGGCCTGTCTTCAAGGATAGGATCTACAGTTTTCATTGTCTCATCTAATCGTTCATTCACAAGCCTATCAGCAACTTCACTCATGGGATGAATGTATTTGTTGTTGTATGGGGGTGGAGTAGCTTTGTATCCTATACCTTCCTTGGGATTGAGTTGAGATTTTACCCTATCTTTAAATTGGACCTCCATTAGGTGTTCTAGCTTTTGATTGGCCAGCTTGAAGCTACCAAAATCTATATTAATATATTCTATTTTCTTGTTAGCTTCTAACACCTTCTGTTCAGCGTCGTCTACTTTCTTATTTATGGTCTCTATTTTCTCATTCAGTTCCTTTTCTCCCACTCATGATATGTTCTATCATGTCCCATCTGAATCTCATTATCCTTATAGTCAATGATCTGTTTTTCAATATCTTCTATAGTTTTGCACATGCTGTCATTATGATCTATGTACTTTTTAACCATATTTTTGCATGTTTGAGAGCAGAGTTTAGCATGTACCTCAGATGGTAGTTCAGTGGAAGTGACAGTGGATGTTTCTGCCATAAGAGCTTGATTTTGAAACTCCTCTTCAGTCTGATCACTCCAGTCAAACACATTGTCTTCTTGAGAGACAAGAGCTTGTGAGGATGAAGTTTGATTGGTTTGCTGGGGTCTTGGTGGCTGCTGACCTTGGGATCTGCACTCTCTAGCAAAGTGGCCAAGCTTGTGGCATTTAAAGCACTCAACCTTTGATTTATCAAATGTTGGCTTGCCTTCTGTTCTGACTTGAAAGTTTGGTCTGCCAGTCCTTTTCAGAAATCTTTTGGCCCTCATAGTCAACATAACATGCTGCCACTTTAAGTCCGTCTCTTCTAAATCATCTGGATGGATTTGTTCCAGATCTTCAGCATTTAGAGCAAACAGTCCATCACTTGCAACAAATGCTTCATGATGAACTTCAGAAGTGTTACCATCAGCACCTGAAAAAGAATCACAACAGTTTGATGTATCAGTTAATACTCATGACAGCAGAGCAGTGTTGTGATTGTAAGAAAAGAATTTCTTTTTATTTTCAATCTCAGATTCAAACACTCTCAGGCTGTTGTAAAGATCATCAAACTCTATTTCATTTAGAGTGTCTTTGGTTCTTCATTGGGCAGCATAGACTGTCCATTCTTCACCAAGAGATCTGAAGAGTTTTCGTTTACTTCATCTTGATCCAGGCTGACTTTAGCACTCTCCAATTCACCTATTAGCTTATTAAACCTATCAAAAATTTGAGTAAGGTTTTCATTCTTGCCACCAGAAAAGTTTTCATACTGCTGTTTTAAGAGATCCTTTTGATTCCTTTTGGTGCTAGCATTTCCAGCAAATCTTTTCCCTAAAGCAATCCAAAGAGAATGAGCAGTATAGAACTTTTTAAACTGATGTTGATAAGCATTAGGAATGGCTATTTGTAAAACAGTAAGAGCTTTCACTTCATTCATTCTAGCCTTTCTTTCAATCTCAGTTTTTGGAGATGTCCTTTTGGGTTTGCCCTCAGCATCTAGTTCAGGATCAACTGCAGGAGGATTTTCAACAGCTTCCTATAGGGCATAATCAATAAATTGAATGTGCTGTTGAATCCTGAGTTTCCACATCTCGAACTCAGTGGGTTTGAGCATAGGCACTTTGAGTCCTTGCCCAGATCCACTACTGTAATTTTCAAACTCCATTGCAGAAAAATAAATTTTTAGAACAAAGAAAGTTTCTGACTTTGAAAACAAAGAATAACAAACAAAACCTGTGGCTCTGATACCACTTGTCAAGATCAAAATCGCCTAAGATTAACTGGTTTTAATAAATCAGAGTGTAAACCAATAACCTTGTTTTGAATCGAAGTCCAATTAAGAAGTTTGTGGAATAACACTTAATTGTTTTAAGAAAACTTTCAGAATAAATAATAGATAAAGATAACTAAAATCAAATCCTTTATATTGCCAAAATCACTAATTACAATCACCTCTAATCTGTTTGATTAGACGAAGAACACAGATTGTTCTTAGGGTTTTACAACCTTAGAGGCTTGAGAAACTTTATCAGAAAGCAATTACAATGAAGCACACAATTACAGAACTTGCATGTACAAACTTACAATAGAAAGACCTAGTACATATATATATATATATACATATATATATATATATATATATATATATATATATATATATATATATATATATATATATATATATATATATATATATATATATATATAGCCTTATGATTTGTTTCCTTGAAGAACTCTGATTTCTCTAGTAGTAGATATGCTTGGAAGATATTCAAATTCTTGAAATATATCTCACTTCCTGAATTTCAGTACTTTTTGTTATTAATCAGTTGAGCAGCTTGAACTTTTAACTCTGGCAGCTTGAACTTTTGAACTAGCAGCTCGAACTTGTTGAACTAGCAGCTTGAACTTTGTAATTACACAGAAATACTACTAACAGTTTCAGAAATCTAACTAACAGCTTGACATACTTAAATATTTCCCAACAAATTAACTTCAAATGATGTGAACGAGTCTATTATAATGCACTTTCAAACATGTGTATATTGCATTACTATATGAAATTAAAAATTTTACCTTAATTAACACGTACATTTAATATGAGACTTTATGAAAACTCAACCATATAAATTGACATTAAAATTTTTACCTTAATTAACACGGACCTTAATTAACTCGTACATTTAATAAATTCTTATTGACTGAATAAAGGGAATAGCATTAAACATATCAGCAAGCCAACCATTTATAAATTAGGGATAGAAATCAATTTAAAATTATTTTCAAAATAACTTGATAAATCATAATGTCAATATCTAGCCTCAATATCATTGTGATTCTCTTCTTGGTTCCAACAATTTCATCTAGTCATACAAACAATGCCAATGCTAGTTCTAATTATTGTTTGACTGTACCATGGCATGTGCTTATTACCAATGATCTTCCTGGTGATCAATTAAAAGTTCATGTTAACGGAGATGATACTGCCATAGATGCTTCCCTTAATGTTGGGGATAACTACAATTGGAACTTTTGTCCATTTGGTGATCCGATATATGGTGACTTTACTTGGGGTTCAAAACAAAAGACTGTGGCATTGTATAGTGAAGACATTATGGCATTTTGCGAGCATGGGATACTTACAACTCAACATTGTTTTTGGTTAGTAACATCCGATGGATTTTACGTATCTAGAGAGAACTCACCGTATCCAAGTTCAGATTGGCGTTTTCAAAGTTCTTGGAGTTAAATACCATGTTATCTTTATGAATGTTCTACAACATATATTATATTAAATAAATATTATAAAATCTCTTCGTTTTTTCATGCTCCTCAATTACGAATATGTAATGGTTTAAACTTTAGATTGAACCAAAAGAACAAATAAAAGGATTAATAAAAATTGCATTAAATGGTACCATTATTGATTTATTTGTGTCTGGTACATGTTTTTTTATAAATAAAATTTCAAAACCAAACTGAATTTATAAAAAATATGATTCGAGAACATGCTCATTTGGAAAATAAGAGAATAACTTATACTCTATAGCTCCTTAGATTCGCCAAACCACATTTACCAATGACATTCTTTAAATGACATCTGTTGCATCGTTGATACGTTTCAGTTCTATAGTTAAAGTAAAAGAGGTAAATTGGGTAACCAATACATGTTCATATGTTGGTTCCGTTTAATTTGGTTTGATTCCGTTCCAATACAATTTATCAGTTTAATAGATTAGTTGTAAGTTTTATGCAGTTCTTAAAAAAAAAAAAAAAAGAAGAGTAAATTACAGAAATTGTCCCTGTGGTTTGCTCAAAAATTATGGAAAATGGTCACTGGTCTTTAAAAATTGCATAAATGGTCCCTCAAAACACTATTTACTTGCAGAAATGGTCCCCACATCTCTTGACTTTTTCTAAATAACGATTTTGCCCTTATTCTCAATATCAATTTTGGTCCCTATAGTATATAGTTAGTTTTGGTTTTAGTCATTTTATAATTTTTTGTTTTTGTTTTTGAATTTTAAAAAAATTATAACTAAATTGTAACGTATTAAAATTATAACTAAATTGTAACTAAAAAAATTTCATTTTAATAACTAAGTTTATATATATTTTTTAAAAAATTATAACTAAATTGTAACGTATTAAAATAAAAAAATATTTAAATCAAAACGAATCAAATGTCAAGTCGACATAGTTTTGCTAAAAGATACAATTAACTCAGAACGTATTAATGTAACAAAGTATTTACTATAGAATAAATAAAATACTAAGTTTAATTGAAACAGAATAATGTAACAAAATATGTAAACCAAAACGAAAAAAAGACAAATTTTAATTCGAAAGGTATTAATGTAACCAATTATCTTAATCAAAACAAAAAAAAAATCCTAGATTTATATATTTTTCGTAAAATTATAATTAAATCAAAACATGTTAACAAAATCAAATTGTTAGTTGCTAACGTATAAAAATATAAAAATGTATTAACGTGTTTAAAAAATGAAATGTAAAATAAATAAATTGAATATATACAAGAAAACTAAAATAAACTAATTTAAAAAATTAATAAAATCATATTTTATTAAATTAGCATTTAAATTTCAAAAACAAAAAAAATAATGAAAATGATTAAAACCATGACTGATTAAATACTATAGGGACCAAACTTGAATTTAAGAATTAGGGTAAAATCGTTATTTAGAAAAATTCAATAGATGAAAGGATCAATTCTGCAAGTAAATAGTGTTTTGAGGGACCATTTATGTAATTTTTAAAAACCAGAGACCATTTCCATAGTTTTGAGGAAACCACATGGACCATTTCTGTAATTTACTCAAAAAAATAATAATTTGTACATAACATTTTTTGTAGTACACAATAATGTAATATTTTATACATGCTTACAAATCTATCAAATATTTGTTTTTGTATATATCATTTGAACATCTGCATATTGTTTCAATATACATTTTTACATGAAATATAAATTTTTTTATCGTTATTAACTTCAAATGATGTAAACTGGTATATTATATACACTTTTAAACATGTGTATATTGCATTACTATATGAAATTAAAATTTTTACTTTAATTAACACCTACATTTAATATGAGACTTTATGAAAACTCAACCCTATAAATTGAAATTAAAAATTTTACCTTAATTAACACATACCTTAATTTACGTGTATATTTAATAAATTCTTATTGACTGAATAAAAAGGAATAACATTAAACATACCAGCAAGGCAACCATTTATAAGTTAGGTATAAAAGTTGTAAATATCACATGACACTTGAATAAAATGTCATTGGTTTGACAATGATATGTCATGTGTAGTTTACTATTTTTATTATTAATGAATTAATTAGTAAAATGAATTAGTTAATAATGATAGTTTAATGTTATCATCTTTAAGGTATTTTTATAGATGCATTTTTTAACTGATGAGTGTTAATTCTAAAGATGATATATGAAGCAATGTACGTGGTTTACACTAGGTAATAACAATTGAATAAAAATCAATTTAGAAACTAATGTAAGATAAAGTATAGTTAAAAAACTATTCAGTTAATTATACTCTTTTATCAATTTGTGTACTTTACTTTTTCTTAAGCGTTAATATCGAAAAAACCTTACGGATTTTCATGTAATTATCGATTAAGTCACTGAACTTTTTTTTCCCGATTATTTAAGTCTCAAAACAAAGTTTGTCTTTTTCAAAACTCTATATTTTTAACATGATACCTGCTTAACGGGTAATACAATTAGTTTTCTCGAATATTTTATTGTAAAACAAACCAACTTTTCTTTTCTAATTTTCACGATTAAGTCACTGGAGTTTATTTTTTTCTTGTTCAGGTCAGTGTACCGTTTACCGGTTAGTGACCTGCTAAACTAGTCAAATATATAGTTTTGAATAATACAAAAATTGTCTACGGACATAAACATTCGGGAAAAAGTACAGTGACTTAATCGATAAATTCATGAAAGTTTGTAGGGTTTTTCAATATTAACATTTTCTTAATATAAAAGTTGTAAACTAAATATAAAGTTGGAGTGAGAAGGAGTAGGGTTTTTTTTTTTTTTTTTTTTTAAAAGAAAATATTTCAATAAATTTTTTAAAAGTTCAATTGTTTAGGAAATAAAATTTGGTTTATTATGAAAAACAAATATGTTTTTATTTTTATTTTTATTTACTTTTTTATGGTATAGTTATAGTCTCTACATATTATTTCTTAGAGTTAATATCGAAAAACTCACGCACTTTCATTCCATTATCGATTAAGTCACTAAATTTTTTTTCGGAGTATTTATTTTGTTAGATATTAAATTTCGATCTTGTGGAATTTATTTTGTAGTAGTTTGTTTACTTTATTTTCATGTAATTTATTTCTTGTCTTTCCGTTTATTTGTGATTCTCTTTTGTTATAGAAGTCAAGGGGGTGTTTTGTAATTCCTTGATAGTTGAATTAAAAGATGTAAGGAAAACCCCACCTTTCCCACACACACACACACAACATTCGTAATTAATTGGCAGAAAAAGTTTGCAGCCGCCTTTTTTCAATATTCATCACAATCATTGAGTGTTATCATTCTTTTTGTCTTGATTATTGCTGAAATCATTTGTACGAGTGCTAATTATTACTGGGAAATACTTACAACAATTTGGTATCAGAGTCAATCAGTGGATTTCAACTGATTTTGGATTCAAAATCATCGAGTTCTTCGTGTTCATCCTCAAAAACATCACGGTTTGATCTTAAATCCAATCTTAATACTCTGTTTCTCGTGTTTTTCTATCTTATAATTGCTTATTATTAATTCTGTATTGATTTCGAGCCTTTTAAGTTCAATCTTTACATATTTTAATCGATTATTTGCTAAAATTCGTCTTCGGATATTTGGGTTTTTGTTCAAAATTCCCAGTTTTTTAGGTGTTTTGGTTAATAGTTATTCATAAAAAGTGTTTTAAAAATTAATCCAAACATTTAAAATTTATTTTCAGGCTTAAATCTGCATTTTAGTATATTCTGAAAATCTGGAATTTATTTGATCTGTTAAAATTCGGACTATCTCGGACCTCATCTCGCATCCAAATTCGGATCAATTCGGACCAAATTTTAACAAATCTCGAACTAAATTTCGGACTCACCCGAAATTCGGATCATCCAAAATTTAGTTAAAACACTTTTCGGGTGCTTAACTTTAATTGTCCCTCATTTTAAAACTGTTTTGAAAAACCAACTCGTATCATCCGAACTCAGGTTCCACAACCGAATTCGGGTCACCAGAGTTGAATTTCAGTTAAGTTCCCATCCGAGAAACTATTGTTCATCCGAATTTCAATCCATCCGACTTAATCATTAGTTCATCCGAGTTCGCTTCATTCGAATTCAATCCATCCGAACTCGTTTCCCCAAAGTTCGGTCCATATTCTGATAATCCGAATAATAAGTTCATCCGAGTTACTGTTCATCCGCATTCAGATCATCCGAATTATACTGTTCCTCCGATATCAAGTTCATCCGATTTCCTGACCATCCGAACCACTGTTCGTCCGAATTCCAAACCAACCGGGTTACTTACTGTTCACCCGAATTCGTGACCATCTGAAATCAGTTTCCACTTCCAAGATCTTAACTTCTTAATCTGCACTCTCTAATCATGTGAAGAGAAACCCTTGTTCTTGGATCAGAGAACAGACCACCTGTTCACTATCCAGATGAGTACGAACAGTGGAAATCAAGGTTCCTAAAATTTATCGGCATGCAACCCAATGGGAATCTTATGATACAATCCATCTCTGAAGGGCCTGCCATCTATTACTGAGAATGCGCAGCGAGATCAGATGCTGATTCGGGACTTACAATTGGTATCAGAGCAGAAAGAATTGGT
Source organism: Centrapalus pauciflorus (assembly GCA_020465985.1). Taxonomy (NCBI): domain Eukaryota; kingdom Viridiplantae; phylum Streptophyta; class Magnoliopsida; order Asterales; family Asteraceae; genus Centrapalus; species Centrapalus pauciflorus. Next base: position 11,348 of record JAANYP010005142.1, read on the forward strand.
TTGATTTTTGTTCGTTCATCTCGATCAGTAGTTTTTCCAATTACAATCCTGTCAAATCGATTTTTTTTTCGCACGTAGGGTAAAACAAGAGATTTGAGTAATTGATTGTGATTGGTTGGTCAAATAATATTTATGTGGCTATAATTTTGATACTGTGCAAACATCCGATTCTAATTACTTTGACAAACTCGGTCAAATTTTCGTTGCTTTTGTTCCAGTACGTTTAAGTTGGTGTTTGGCTAAATTTTTTTCCGATTTCTTATTTCAATCAAAATAATTTAGTTGGTTAACATTGATTGCGAATAAAATTCATATTATTTCTTTTTCATTGAGTTTTAATTGGACGATTTTTGTTTAATTGAAATCTCACATTACAACTTTCGGATCTTATATATGCAGTCTTGATGTATGTGAACAAAGTTACTTTAGATCCATCTTTCAACTTTAATAAATCTAAAAAGTTGTGTGTCAAGTGGACGGTGAATTAATTGAAAAGATAAGGATCAATTATTTTTTTTAAAAATATTTGGATCCCGTTTAATTTGGTCAATAGTTACATTAGAACCACAACTCTCGGTTCACATACACGGCTCCTACATACATACATACATATATATATATATATATATATATATATATATATATATATATATATATATATATATATATATATATATAGGTTTGGGTTCAAATGAGTACCTCTAGTTTTGCGGAGTACCGGAGGTACCTCGCTTAAAATTATTTTTTTTAAAATTTTTTTTCATAATCATGTTTAAATTAATAATATAAGACTACTTGCAAAAAATCACACATAAACACACACTATAACTATGTGAAACGTGCAAGTTCACATGAACTGCACTGTTGTGAACGTATGTTCACAGCTAAGCATGTTCACATGAATTTTTCCACGTTCACATGATTTTTAAGAGGCTACGAAGTGTGAATGTGTGTATTTCTTTTACAAATATGCTTATATTATTTGTATCTAAATGAATATGAAAAATTTTTTTAAAAAAAAACTTTTTTTCGGAGCATGTTCACATCTTAAACCCGTGTGTTCACAGGTACTCACGGTACTCTGCATTTTTTAGGTACTCACACGAACCATATTCTATATATATATATATATATATATATATATATATATATATATATATATATATATATATATATATATATTGTCATCTTTAGGTACCATTTATTTTGTTAAGTTTTGGATCAAATTGAATTTTAGTATTTAAAATCAAAGATAAATTCTACGGTTGGTTGTGAAAATTCATTTGATACTATATTCCTTCGGGTGAATGTCATTCTGTTTTTACAATCAATTAGTTAAAATTTTATCTTGATTTTGTATTAAAAATTCAAATTTCGGATCCATTTTTCACAATGGAGAACTTGGAAATTCAGAGTTTTTAAATCAAATTAATCTTTAATTATCAAAATTAAAGATCGGTTCCTAACGATTGATTGTGAAAATTCGTTTGATACTATATTCCTGGGGGTGAACATCATTCTGTTTTCACAATCAATTCATAAAAGATTTGATCTAATTTTTGTGGAACCGTTGTGATAAATTTTCTAAGTTCAATTTTTGAATCATTTGGAATTAAAAAGTTGGAACTTTCTAATATTTTGTGACTCAAAAGTTAGACTTGAAATTTTTGACTAAGTGCTTCTAATTCTTACATTCGAAAGTTAAAATTTTGGATCCTTATCATCCGAAACTTATAATATTCGAATAATTCTTAGTCAGACTTTCGGTTCCAAAGTTGTTTTTCGTTCAAGACTTAGAAAATTTCAACTTGAGGTTTTCATTCTATTCGAAAGTAATAACTCTCGAATCATTCTGATTCGAAAGTTGCAATTTTCGGATCATTCGTCAAGTTTTTCTAAGTATTGAATAAGTTCGAGTCAAGTCAATCACCAATCTGAAGATTCATTCAAGCAAGCATCTCATTATGTCTGGACCGAACGAGAAGATTTGCACACTCCACAACCGACTCTAAGGTAAGTATTCTTCCTAAAGAAGTTTTAGCTGAACTAGATATGCTAAGAAAAGAAGCTAAGAAGTTAGATGCCCTTAAGACTGCTCTTCGGGATGCTCGAAATGAATCGACTGGTTTGAAAACAAACATTTTAGCTTTACAAGAACAAATGTCTAAGACTAATACTGTAACAATGGAAGTAACTGCCAAACTGGCCTAATTAGAAGACGATGGTCTAGATTTTGCAACGCTAAAACTACAAACAATGTCTGATTAAATTGGATCGGAACCATAATTAATTAATTAATTATTCATAACAATAATTTGATATTTTTACATTGATTAGGTTTAATCGTCAATTTAATTTGTTGGTTTTACGATGAAATATATTAATTCATAATGGTAATGTTTCTAATACATCGATTAGCTAGGGTTTGTCAACGTTATAATAGTGATCGTATTTAACTAAAAATTTTAAAATAAATAGTTATATTTTAATTATAAAACAATTTCATTAGAATTTTGTATCGTGCATTTGAATAATAAAGTTTTTTTTATACAATTAAACATATAACATAATAGTTTCACTAGACAACTTCACACATAGCTATAATTAAAATCATAATTTTAGGGTATGTCTAATTGGACCCATTTTATTTCTCAATGGACTCATTAAACATAATCATTGCTTAATGATTTAATGTTTTTTGTTCATTTTGTCATAATCATTGCTTAATGATTTTATTTCTCAATGGACCCATTATATAAAAAGTTTTAATTTGTTTTATATAATTATTAGGTAATGATGTATATTTTATATTTTTTTATTATTTATTTAATGTTTTCATTTAAAGGAAAAAATACTAAAATGTAATACAATGAATCTAA
>JAANYP010005144.1:0-17749 GCA_020465985.1 Centrapalus pauciflorus
GATTACTTAATTCTATGTTAGGAATGTATGATAGACACTGCTGAAACTGGACAACTGAGGGTGCATGTTCCTTGATTACTTGCATTGCTAAGGACAGCTGTGAGTGACAGATTGCATTACTTACTTGCATTTGTTTCGGTACTTATTGGTGATTGTTACTGACTTGTATGGAAACATGAGCTGCTGCTTGTTCCTTGATTACTTATTTATATGTTAGGAACGTATGATAGACACTGCTGAAACTGGACAACTGCTGGTGCACGTTCCTTGATTACTTGCATTGATCATGACCGCTGTGAGTGACAGATTGCATTACTTACTTGCATATGTTTCGGTACTTATTGGTGATTGTTACTGACTCGTATGGAAACATCTGCTGTTGGTTGTTCCTTGATTACTTATTTATATATTAGGAACGTATGATAGACACTGCTGAAACTGTACAACTGCTGGTGCATGTTCCTTGACTACTTGCATTGCTCAGGACCGCTGTGAGTGACAGATTGCATTACTTACTTGCATCTGTTTCGGTACGTATTGGTGATTGTTTCTGACTTGTATGGAAACATCTGCTGCTGCTTGTTCCTTGATTACTTAATTGTATGTTAGCAACGTATGATAGACACTGCTGAAACTGGACAACTACTGGTGCACGTTCCTTGATTACTTGTATTGATCATGACCGCTGTGAGTGACAGATTGTATTACTTACTTACATATGTTTCGGTACTTATTGGTGATTGTTACTGACTCGTATGGAAACATCTGCTGTTGGTTGTTCCTTGATTACTTATTTATATATAAGGAACGTATGATAGACACTGCTGAAACTGTACAACTGCTGGTGCATGTTCCTTGACTACTTGCATTGCTCAGGACCGCTGTGAGTGACAGATTGCATTACTTACTTGCATCTGTTTCGGTACGTATTGGTGATTGTTTCTGACTTGTATGGAAACATCTGCTGCTGCTTGTTCCTTGATTACTTAATTCTATGTTAGGAATGTATGATAGACACTGTTGAAACTGGACAACTGAGGGTGCATGGTCCTTGATTACTTGCATTGCTCAGGACCGCTGTGAGTGACAGATTGCATTACTTACTTGCATATGTTTCGGTACTTATTGGTGATTGTTACTGACTTGTATGGAAACATGAGCTGCTGCTTGTTCCTTGATTACTTATTTATATGTTAGGAACGTATGATAGACACTACTGAAACTGGACAATTGCTGGTGCATGTTCCTTGATTACTTGCATTGCTGTGAGTGACAGATTGCATTACTTACTTGCATCTGTTTCGGTACTTATTGGTGATTGTTACTGACTCGTATGAAAACATCTGCTGCTGGTTGTTCCTTGATTACTTATTTATATGTTAGGAACGTATGATAGACACTGCTGAAACTGGACAACTGCTGGTGCATATTCCTTGATTACTTGCATTGCTCAGGACCGCTGTGAGTGACAGATTGCATTACTTACTTGCATATGTTTCGGTACTTATTGGTGATTGTTTCTGAGTTGTATGGAAACATCTCCTGCTGCTTGTGCCTTGATAACTTATTTGTATGCTAGGAACGTATGATAGACACTGCTGAAACTGGACAACTGCTGGTGCATGTTCCGTGATTACTTGCATTGCTCATGACCGCTGTGAGTGACAGATTGGATTACTTACTTGCATATGTTTCGGTACTTATTGGTGATTGTTACTGACTTGTATGGAAACATATGCTGCTGCTTGTTCCTTGATTACTTAATTGTATGTTAGGAACGTATGATAGACACTGCTGAAACCGGACAACTGCTGGTGCACGTTCCTTGATTACTTGTATTGATCATGACCGCTATGAGTGACAGATTGTATTACTTACTTGCATATGTTTCGGTACTTATTGGTGATTGTTACTGACTCGTATGGAAACATCTGCTGCTGCTTGTTCCTTGATTACTTATTTATATGTTAGGAACGTATGATAGACACTGCTGAAACTGGACAACTGCTGGTGCATGTTCCTTGATTACTTGCATTGCTCAGGACCGCTGTGAGTGACAGATTGCATTACTTACTTGCATATGTTTCGGTACTTATTGGTGATTGTTTCTAAGTTGTATGGAAACATCTGCTGCTGGTTGTTCCTTGATTACTTATTTGTATGTTAGGAACGTATGATAGACACTGTTGAAACTGGACAACTGCTGGTGCATGTTCCTTGATTACTTGCATTGCTCAGGACCGCTGTGTGTGATAGATTGCATTACTTACTTGCATCTGTTTCGGTACGTATTGGTGATTGTTTCTGACTTGTATGGAAACATCTGCTGCTGCTTGTTCCTTGATTACTTAATTCTATGTTAGGAATGTATGATAGACACCGCTGAAACTGGACAACAGAGGGTGCATGTTCCTTGATTACTTGCATTGCTCAGGACCGCTGTGAGTGACAGATTGCATTACTTACTTGCATTTGTTTCGGTACTTATTGGTGATTGTTACTGACTTGTATGGAAACATGAGCTGCTGCTTGTTCCTTGATTACTTATTTATATGTTAGGAACGTATGATAGACACTACTGAAACTGGACAACTGCTAGTGCATGTTCCTTGATTACTTGCATTGCTCAGGACCGCTGTGAGTGACAGATTGCATTACTTACTTGCATATGTTTCCGTACTTATATGTGATTGTTTCTGAGTTGTATGGAAACATCTGCTGCTGGTTGTTCCTTGATTACTTATTTATATGTTAGGAACGTATGATAGACACTGCTGAAACTGTACAACTGCGGGTGCATGTTCCTTGATTACTTCCATTGCTCAGGACCGCTGTGAGTGACAGATTGCATTACTTACTTGCATCTGTTTCGGTACGTATTGGTGATTGTTTCTGACATGTATGGAAACATCTGCTGCTGCTTGTTCCTTGATTACTTAATTGTATGTTAGGAACGTATGATAGACACTGCTGAAACTGGACAACTACTGGTGCACGTTCCTTGATTACTTAATTCTATGTTAGGAATGTATGATAGACACTGTTGAAAATGGACAACTGAGGGTGCATGGTCCTTGATTACTTGCATTGCTCAGGACCGCTGTGAGTGACAGATTGCATTACTTACTTGCATATGTTTCGGTACTTATTGGTGATTGTTACTGACTTGTATGGAAACATGAGCTGCTGCTTGTTCCTTGATTACTTATTTATATGTTAGGAACGTATGATAGACACTACTGAGACTGGACAACTGCTGGTGCATGTTCCTTGATTACTTGCATTGCTCAGGACCGCTGTGAGTGACAGATTGCATTACTTACTTGCATCTGTTTCGGTACTTATTGGTGATTGTTACTGACTCGTATGGAAACATCTGCTGTTGGTTGTTCCTTGATTACTTATTTATATATAAGGAACGTATGATAGACACTGCTGAAACTGTACAACTGCTGGTGCATGTTCCTTGACTACTTGCATTGCTCAGGACCGCTGTGAGTGACAGATTGCATTACTTACTTGCATCTGTTTCGGTACGTATTGGTGATTGTTTCTGACTTGTATGGAAACATCTGCTGCTGCTTGTTCCTTGATTACTTAATTCTATGTTAGGAATGTATGATAGACACTGTTGAAACTGGACAACTGAGGGTGCATGGTCCTTGATTACTTGCATTGCTCAGGACCGCTGTGAGTGACAGATTTCATTACTTACTTGCATATGTTTCGGTACTTATTGGTGATTGTTACTGACTTGTATGGAAACATGAGCTGCTGCTTGTTCCTTGATTACTTATTTATATGTTAGGAACGTATGATAGACACTACTGAAACTGGACAACTGCTGGTGCATGTTCCTTGATTACTTGCATTGCTCAGGACCGCTGTGAGTGACAGATTGCATTACTTACTTGCATCTGTTTCGGTACTTATTGGTGATTGTTACTGACTCGTATGGAAACATCTGCTGCTGGTTGTTCCTTGATTACTTATTTATATGTTAGGAACGTATGATAGACACTGCTGAAACTGGACAACTGCTGGTGCATATTCCTTGATTACTTGCATTGCTCAGGACCGCTGTGAGTGACAGATTGCATTACTTACTTGCATATGTTTCGGTACTTATTGGTGATTGTTTCTGAGTTGTATGGAAACATCTCCTGCTGCTTGTTCCTTGATAACTTATTTGTATGCTAGGAACGTATGATAGACACTGCTGAAACTGGACAACTGCTGGTGCATGTTCCGTGATTACTTGCATTGCTCATGACCGCTGTGAGTGACAGATTGGATTACTTACTTGCATATGTTTCGGTACTTATTGGTGATTGTTACTGACTTGTATGGAAACATATGCTGCTGCTTGTTCCTTGATTACTTAATTGTATGTTAGGAACGTATGATAGACACTGCTGAAACTGGACAACTGCTGGTGCACGTTCCTTGATTACTTGTATTGATCATGACCGCTATGAGTGACAGATTGTATTACTTACTTGCATATGTTTCGGTACTTATTGGTGATTGTTACTGACTCGTATGGAAACATCTGCTGCTGCTTGTTCCTTGATTACTTATTTATATGTTAGGAACGTATGATAGACACTGCTGAAACTGGACAACTGCTGGTGCATGTTCCTTGATTACTTGCATTGCTCAGGACCGCTGTGAGTGACAGATTGCATTACTTACTTGCATATGTTTCGGTACTTATTGGTGATTGTTTCTAAGTTGTATGGAAACATCTGCTGCTGGTTGTTCCTTGATTACTTATTTGTATGTTAGTTACGTATGATAGACACTGTTGAAACTGGACAACTGCTGGTGCATGTTCCTTGATTACTTGCATTGCTCAGGACCGCTGTGTGTGATAGATTGCATTACTTACTTGCATCTGTTTCGGTACGTATTGGTGATTGTTTCTGACTTGTATGGAAACATCTGCTGCTGCTTGTTCCTTGATTACTTAATTCTATGTTAGGAATGTATGATAGACACTGCTGAAACTGGACAATAGAGGGTGCATGTTCCTTGATTACTTGCATTGCTCAGGACCGCTGTGAGTGACAGATTGCATTACTTACTTGCATTTGTTTCGGTACTTATTGGTGATTGTTACTGACTTGTATGGAAACATGAGCTGCTGCTTGTTCCTTGATTACTTATTTATATGTTAGGAACGTATGATAGACACTACTGAAACTGGACAACTGCTGGTGCATGTTCCTTGATTACTTGCATTGCTCAGGACCGCTGTGAGTGACAGATTGCATTACTTACTTGCATATGTTTCCGTACTTATATGTGATTGTTTCTGAGTTGTATGGAAACATCTGCTGCTGGTTGTTCCTTGATTACTTATTTATATGTTAGGAACGTATGATAGACACTGCTGAAACTGTACAACTGCTGGTGCATGTTCCTTGATTACTTCCATTGCTCAGGACCGCTGTGAGTGACAGATTGCATTACTTACTTGCATCTGTTTCGGTACGTATTGGTGATTGTTTCTGACATGTATGGAAACATCTGCTGCTGCTTGTTCCTTGATTACTTAATTGTATGTTAGGAACGTATGATAGACACTGCTGAAACTGGACAACTACTGGTGCACGTTCCTTGATTACTTAATTCTATGTTAGGAATGTATGATAGACACTGTTGAAAATGGACAACTGAGGGTGCATGGTCCTTGATTAGTTGCATTGCTCAGGACCGCTGTGAGTGACAGATTGCATTACTTACTTGCATATGTTTCGGTACTTATTGGTGATTGTTACTGACTTGTATGGAAACATGAGCTGCTGCTTGTTCCTTGACTACTTATTTATATGTTAGGAACGTATGATAGACACTACAGAAACTGGACAACTGCTGGTGCATGTTCCTTGATTACTTGCATTGCTCAGGACCGCTGTGAGTGACAGATTGCATTACTTACTTGCATCTGTTTCGGTACTTATTGGTGATTGTTACTGACTCGTATGGAAACATCTGCTGCTGGTTGTTCCTTGATTACTTATTTATATGTTAGGAACGTATGATAGACACTGCTGAAACTGGACAACTGCTGGTGCATGGTCCTTGATTACTTGCATTGCTCAGGACCGCTGTGAGTGATAGATTGCATTACTTACTTGCATATGTTTCGGTACTTATTGGTGATTGTTACTGACTTGTATGGAAACATGAGCTGCTGCTTGTTCCTTGATTACTTAATTGTATGTTAGGAACGTATGATAGACACTGCTGAAACTGGACAACTACTGGTGCACGTTCCTTGATTACTTGTATTGATCATGACCGCTGTGAGTGACAGATTGTATTACTTACTTACATATGTTTCGGTACTTATTGGTGATTGTTACTGACTCGTATGGAAACATCTGCTGTTGGTTGTTTCTTGATTACTTATTTATATATAAGGAACGTATGATAGACACTGCTGAAACTGTACAACTGCTGGTGCATGTTCCTTGTATACTTGCATTGCTCAGGACCGCTGTGAGTGACAGATTGCATTACTTACTTGCATCTGTTTCGGTACGTATTGGTGATTGTTTCTGACTTGTATGGAAACATCTGCTACTGCTTGTTCCTTGATTACTTAATTCTATGTTAGGAATGTATGATAGACACTGTTGAAACTGGACAACTGAGGGTGCATGGTCCTTGATTACTTGCATTGCTCAGGACCGCTGTGAGTGACAGATTTCATTACTTACTTGCATATGTTTCGGTACTTATTGGTGATTGTTACTGACTTGTATGGAAACATGAGCTGCTGCTTGTTCCTTGATTACTTATTTATATGTTAGGAACGTATGATAGACACTACTGAAACTGGACAACTGCTGGTGCATGTTCCTTGATTACTTGCATTGCTCAGGACCGCTGTGAGTGACAGATTGCATTACTTACTTGCATCTGTTTCGGTACTTATTGGTGATTGTTACTGACTCGTATGGAAACATCTGCTGCTGGTTGTTCCTTGATTACTTATTTATATGTTAGGAACGTATGATAGACACTGCTGAAACTGGACAACTGCTGGTGCATATTCCTTGATTACTTGCATTGCTCAGGACCGCTGTGAGTGACAGATTGCATTACTTACTTGCATATGTTTCGGTACTTATTGGTGATTGTTTCTGAGTTGTATGGAAACATCTGCTGCTGGTTGTTCCTTGATTACTTATTTATATGTTAGGAACGTATGATAGACACTGCTGAAACTGTACAACTGCTGGTGCATGTTCCTTGACCTTGCTGCTGGAGTGACAGATTGCATTACTTACTTGCATCTGTTTCGGTACTTATTGGTGATTGTTACTGACTCGTATGGAAACATCTGCTGCTGGTTGTTCCTTGATTACTTATTTATATGTTAGGAACGTATGATAGACACTGCTGAAACTGGACAACTGCTGGTGCATATTCCTTGATTACTTGCATTGCTCAGGACCGATGTGAGTGACAGATTGCATTACTTACTTGCATATGTTTCGGTACTTATTGGTGATTGTTTCTAAGTTGTATGGAAACATCTCCTGCTGCTTGTTCCTTGATAACTTATTTGTATGCTAGGAACGTATGATAGACACTGCTGAAACTGGACAACTGCTGGTGCACGTTCCTTGATTACTTGTATTGATCATGACCGCTGTGAGTGACAGATTGTATTACTTACATATGTTTCGGTACTGATTGGTGATTGTTACTGACTCGTATGGAAACATCTGCTGTTGGTTGTTCCTTGATTACTTATTTATGTATTAGGAACGTATGATAGACACCGCTGAAACTGTACAACTGCTGGTGCATGTTCCTTGACTACTTGCATTGCTCAGGACCGCTGTGAGTGACAGATTGCATTACTTACTTGCATCTGTTTCGGTACGTATTGGTGATTGTTTCTGACTTGTATGGAAACATCTGCTGCTGCTTGTTCCTTGATTACTTAATTCTATGTTAGGAATGTATGATAGACACCTGTTGAAACTGGACAACTGAGGGTGCATGGTCCCTTGATTACTTGCATTGCTCAGGCCGCTGTGAGTGACAGATTGGCATTACTTACTTGCATATGTTTCGGTACTTATTGGTGATTGTTACTCTGACTTGTATGGAAACATGAGCTGCTGCTTGTTCCTTGATTACTTATTTATATGTTAGGAACGTATGATAGACACTACTGAAACTGGACAATTGCTGGTGCATGTTCATTGATTACTTGCATTGCTGTGAGTGACAGATTGCATTACTTACTTGCATCTGTTTCGGTACTTATTGGTGATTGTTACTGACTCGTATGAAAACATCTGCTGCTGGTTTGTTCCTTGATTACTTATTTATATGTTAGGAACGTATGATAGACACTGCTGAAACTGGACAACTGCTGGTGCATATTCCTTGATTACTTGCATTGCTCAGGACCGCTGTGAGTGACAGATTGCATTACTTACTTGCATATGTTTCGGTACTTATTGGTGATTGTTTCTGAGTTGTATGGAAACATCTCCTGCTGCTTGTGCCTTGATAACTTATTTGTATGCTAGGAACGTATGATAGACACTGCTGAAACTGGACAACTGCTGGTGCATGTTCCGTGATTACTTGCATTGCTCATGACCGCTGTGAGTGACAGATTGGATTACTTACTTGCATATGTTTCGGTACTTATTGGTGATTGTTACTGACTTGTATGGAAACATATGCTGCTGCTTGTTCCTTGATTACTTAATTGTATGTTAGGAACGTATGATAGACACTGCTGAAACCGGACAACTGCTGGTGCACGTTCCTTGATTACTTGTATTGATCATGACCGCTATGAGTGACAGATTGTATTACTTACTTGCATATGTTTCGGTACTTATTGGTGATTGTTACTGACTCGTATGGAAACATCTGCTGCTGCTTGTTCCTTGATTACTTATTTATATGTTAGGAACGTATGATAGACACTGCTGAAACTGGACAACTGCTGGTGCATGTTCCTTGATTACTTGCATTGCTCAGGACCGCTGTGAGTGACAGATTGCATTACTTACTTGCATATGTTTCGGTACTTATTGGTGATTGTTTCTAAGTTGTATGGAAACATCTGCTGCTGGTTGTTCCTTGATTACTTATTTGTATGTTAGGAACGTATGATAGACACTGCTGAAACTGGACAACTGCTGGTGCATGTTCCTTGATTACTTGCATTGCTCAGGACCGCTGTGTGTGATAGATTGCATTACTTACTTGCATCTGTTTCGGTACGTATTGGTGATTGTTTCTGACTTGTATGGAAACATCTGCTGCTGCTTGTTCCTTGATTACTTAATTCTATGTTAGGAATGTATGATAGACACTGCTGAAACTGGACAATAGAGGGTGCATGTTCCTTGATTACTTGCATTGCTCAGGACCGCTGTGAGTGACAGATTGCATTACTTACTTGCATTTGTTTCGGTACTTATTGGTGATTGTTACTGACTTGTATGGAAACATGAGCTGCTGCTTGTTCCTTGATTACTTATTTATATGTTAGGAACGTATGATAGACACTACTGAAACTGGACAACTGCTGGTGCATGTTCCTTGATTACTTGCATTGCTCAGGACCGCTGTGAGTGACAGATTGCATTACTTACTTGCATATGTTTCCGTACTTATATGTGATTGTTTCTGAGTTGTATGGAAACATCTGCTGCTGGTTGTTCCTTGATTACTTATTTATATGTTAGGAACGTATGATAGACACTGCTGAAACTGTACAACTGCGGGTGCATGTTCCTTGATTACTTCCATTGCTCAGGACCGCTGTGAGTGACAGATTGCATTACTTACTTGCATCTGTTTCGGTACGTATTGGTGATTGTTTCTGACATGTATGGAAACATCTGCTGCTGCTTGTTCCTTGATTACTTAATTGTATGTTAGGAACGTATGATAGACACTGCTGAAACTGGACAACTACTGGTGCACGTTTCTTGATTACTTAATTCTATGTTAGGAATGTATGATAGACACTGTTGAAAATGGACAACTGAGGGTGCATGGTCCTTGATTACTTGCATTGCTCAGGACCGCTGTGAGTGACAGATTGCATTACTTACTTGCATATGTTTCGGTACTTATTGGTGATTGTTACTGACTTGTATGGAAACATGAGCTGCTGCTTGTTCCTTGATTACTTATTTATATGTTAGGAACGTATGATAGACACTACTGAGACTGGACAACTGCTGGTGCATGTTCCTTGATTACTTGCATTGCTCAGGACCGCTGTGAGTGACAGATTGCATTACTTACTTGCATCTGTTTCGGTACTTATTGGTGATTGTTACTGACTCGTATGGAAACATCTGCTGCTGGTTGTTCCTTGATTACTTATTTATATGTTAGGAACGTATGATAGACACTGCTGAAACTGGACAACTGTTGGTGCATATTCCTTGATTACTTGCATTTCTCAGGACCGCTGTGAGTGACAGATTGCATTACTTACTTGCATATATTTCGGTACTTATTGGTGATTGTTTCCGAGTTGTATGGAAACATCTCCTGCTGCTTGTTCCTTGATAACTTATTTGTATGCTAGGAACGTATGATAGACACTGCTGAAACTGGACAACTGCTGGTGCATGTTCCGTGATTACTTGCATTGCTCATGACCGCTGTGAGTGACAGATTGTATTACTTTCTTGCATATGTTTCGGTACTTATTGGTGATTGTTACTGACTCGTATGGAAACATCTGCTGCTGCTAAAATGTATCAAGATTTGAAGACGGAATATTGGTGGCCTGGAATGAAGAAGGACGTGGGGCGATATGTAGAAAATTGCATGACTTGTTTACAAGTCAAATCTGAACATCAGAAGCTGTAACGGCCCGAAATTTAATAAGTATATATTTCAGCATCAGTCTTTGGATAATAAAGCAAATTTTATCCAATTATTAGTAAATAGCTGATAATGTGAATCTGAAATAACTAATTATATTAAGTTATAATTAAAAATTCAGCTAAATAACAATTTAATGACTGAAAATAGCGAAACTGACTAAAATGAGTTAAAATTTACTAAAAGACAATTGTTGCAGATTTAGGACTCCTTTGCTAATAATTTGCATCTGAAATACAAATCGGTTTGTCGGGAAATAAAAGTTGGACAATTCCGGAAAAATTCAGTAGAATATCTGATTTTCCCTATTTCCCTATAAATAGGAGTTACACTCCTCACTTTTTAAAGTTTGGAAAGTTGATTCTCCTTCTCTCTCTACACTCTCCTCCTTCTCTCTAGCTTTTCTTCAAATCGAACCGTCGGATTCTCGTGTTACATACGCCATTGGATAGAGATCGTCGAATTCTTTGCGAATCTACCATTTCGTGTTTGATTTCGTCCGAATTTGAGGTAAGATCGACCGTTTTTCTGACTTTTGGCTCGGTTTTGAAGAGCATTTTCGAATCTGTACATTTTTCCTTCATTTGAAGCTGATTTGCCCTCGTTTAGGACCTGTTCTTGCTTGGAAATCATCCATAGTCGAAGGTTTTAGCTTGGACGAAGGTTAGTGATTATTACTCCCTTATTTTGGCACATTTTCGTAGTTAAAAACCTGGAAAATCGATGAACAAGATGATCAGATTCGAGAGATTCATGCTTAGAATCGAACTGAGTGAGTCTCGAATTTAATCACCTAGATTCGAGAGTGTGAATGATTCGAATCTAATGTGTGTTTCGAATCTAATGTGTGTCTCGAATCTAATGTGTGTTTCGAATCTAATGTGTGTCTCGAATCTAATGTGTGTTTCGAATCTAATGTGTGTCTCGAATCTAATGTGTGTTTCGAATCTAATGTGTGTCTCGAATCTAAAGTGTGTCTCGAATCTAATGTGTGTCTCGAATCTAATGTGTGTCTCGAATCTAAAGTATGTCTCGAATCTATAGATTCGAACTGGTTAAAATTCGAATCTGATTGCCCATTCGAATCTGTTGTCTTAATTCGAATCTGAGTTTGTACCTAGCCAAAGTTAAATTACTAAAATCAGATTAAGTGATTAATTAACCTTTTGTAATTAAAAGTATAATATGATTATGATAAAAACTCATAAGTTCAAGTTGCATAACTAATTTATGCACAAACAAATTAACCGACTCTGTACGAACCCTTGGAACGTGTAAGACCTGTTCAACTTGCTAAGAAATACGATTGTTCAAGGCCACACATCTATAATTAGATGAATCATATTAATCTGATAAGAATAGACTTACCCTGGGACGATAGGAACTACCTCAGACTCGACAGCTAGAATTGACAATAACTTGAATATATAACTAGGGTTATATAGATTATGACTCAGACTTGAAACTGAAATGCAGGCAGGAACCCACCGATTTGACAGAGTAAACTGAACAGCTTAACTCGTTAAGCATTATCTGACTACGGACCACTGTGAGTGACAGATTTCATTTATTACTTGCATATATTTCGATACTTATCGGTGAATGTATTGACTGTATGGAAACTACTGACTGATGCTGCATGTTTCTTTAATACTATATTGTATCATAGAAACGTATTTTTGACATTACTGAAGCTAGACACTTGAATTGCCTTGATTGCATGTTCCCTTTTACATTTTATGTAAATAAGTATCATGCTTATTGCTTACTTGACTGTATAATTATTTGCCGCTACATAATGCATTATCCGACCGGACCGAATGTGAGATCTCCATTCACAGGAGGGAATTCTGCAGATTCCTTTCCTATCTGACTTGTTTCCATACACTCCCCGTAGGGCTTCGGCCTTACATATGGGAATACTGACCGGGTTGTCTCCCAACCTATTTGCCGTCTCTGACGTGTTGCCGACAGGATCTGATAGTATGTTATATATGTGTGTGGTAACTAGTGGAACTCTGTTAACTCACTAAGCTTTGTTAGCTTACTCTGTCATGACAACTCCTTTTCAGGAAAAGCTGATAAAGGCAAGATCATAGCAGGTAGTTCATCCCAGGCTAAGTGAATCTGGATTTTGATGAATAGCAGGTCTTGGACTTTTGATGATGCCTATTTTGTAAAGACGATGCGGTCTCGGGTAGCTTGTTCAGTCTTCCGCACTCTGATTGAAGATTTAGAAGCTAGTTAGACCACCATTTGATCTTTAAATTATTGTTGTAATTAAGTATTTTGCTGATGGGCCTGTGGTATCAACAAAATTAATATTATTATGAAATGAAATATTTTGTCGTGTACTGTTTGTGGAAAATTGGATGTTACAAAGTTGGTATCAGAGCAGCGGTTTAATCATCGGATTGGCCACCCGATACTTAAACTACTGGTATGATATGGACTATGTGACTCTGAATTCCCGAACAAGTCACCGAGGCCTAGGGTAACCTAATTAGTAAAGGACTACCCACACAACTTGACCTAAGATAGGCAAATGATGACTGATCGGATGGGGAAGGGATTGACTGCTTAATACTGACTTGACCTTGACTCGACTTTGACTTGACTTTGTATCTGCCTGATTGACTGACTGCCTTCATATCTATGAATTTAGATATGATTATCTGATGTAGGAATTATGACTTGAATTGTGCTTATTGAATCAGGAAATAATAGCTATTTCCTTTATATTTTTCAGCCAATGGCTGATAAGAATCCGACTGCTGCCGGTTCTTCAAGGGTTGATAAAGCTGCTGATGCTGCAGCTGATCAACACAAAGAATCTGTTCACGTAGAGGACTTAGGCACTGACCCTGAGAACACTGCTAATGACTCAAGCAGTACTGCCACCCCTGTGCCTCCCCAGCAGGCTCAATTGATTGACCTCGTTCATAAGTTGAATGAGGATAACCGTAGGCAAATGCAGCTTATGATGGATAGGAACCGACTGCAGACTGATATGGCAGTTGAAGACAGATTTAGGGAGATTAAGGAATTGTTGACCAAGGGTAAAGCAGTGATGCAGACTGATGAAGTAAACCAGCGCGATATGGAATTTAAACGCCGTGAAGAAGAACTTAGGTTGCGAGAACTTAAGTTACAAGAATTAGAACTGAAGCATAGGGAAGAAATGTTAGCAAAGCCAAAGAAAGACAGGAAGAGGAAGCATAGACGTGTGTCCTCTGATGAAAGTGAGACTGACTCTTCTGAGCATCACGTTAAGGTAGGACGTGAGTGTACGTTTGTTGATTTCAAAAAGTGTGGAGCTCGTACGTTTGCGGGGTCATCTGATCCTGTTAAAGCTATGGACTGGGTCGCGAATGTGGAGAAAGCGTTCAAACTCTCCAAGTGTAACGAGGAAGACAAGGTGACGTTTGCAACAGGAATGTTGGAAGATGGAGCTGGCCGTTGGTGGAAGTCGATTACGAATCCCATGTCTGAAGCAATGGAGAAATCCATTACTTGGGAACAATTTAAGATTCATTTGAAGGAGAAATACTGCCCCCAGGATGTCAAGCGCCAGATGGAGAAAACCCTGCTATCTTTTCAGCAAGGTACAAGATCTGTGACGGACTATGAGCTGGAATTTACCAGACTCTCACTATTATCTGATCACCCCGTTGATACTGACGAAAGAAGAAGGGATTTGTTTGTGGATGGTCTGGATCGAGAAATCCGGAAGTTTGTGAAGTCCGGCAGACCGAAAAGTTATATTGAGGCAGTGGAAATTGCTAGGGTAGGTGAGCTTGAAATCTATCCTGAGCGAGCGTGTCCTTTTATTGCTAAATCTAGCAAGAAGGAGAAATCTGAGAAAGCTGGGAAGGAGAGATCGGAAAGGAAGAGTGAAAGTTCGAAGAAGGGAGAAAGGCAGTCTTCCAAGAAAGCTAAGTCGTTCGCTGTGACCTCGACACCAAAGCCTGCTTGTCCTCGCTGCAAGCAAACTCATGAAGGGAAATGTGATCCTGCATTTGTTAAGTGTTACTGCTGTAAACAGAATGGTCACGACAGGTCAGAATGTCCTAGACGCGATGAGGCTTGTCGAAACTGTGTTACGTTGGGGCATCATGCTAAAGATTGTACTCGGCCTCGATATGTTCCTCCGCCTACATCATCACCTCAGCAATCAGTTAAGGGTTCCTCTGCTCCGAGGAATCAACCGAGATCCTTCCAGATGACAGCCGAAGAGGCGAAAGAGACTGCTGACGTCGTCACGGGTACATTTCTTGTTAATGATATGCCTGCCTTAATCTTATTTGACTCTGGCTCTAATCTGTCGTATGTGTCTGAAAAGTTTGCCAGACAGTTTGATTTTGCCCCTGTGATGTTACCTGCACCCTTAGACATAGAAACTGCTAGCTCGAACTTTGTGACTGTGAATAGAGTCTTTCGTTCCTGTAAGCTAGTGATTGATAACTTTTCCTCGGACGTTGACCTGATACCGATGTGGATTAGGGAGTTCGATGTTATTATAGGAATGGACTGGCTAATGATGAACAACGCTGAAATCCTTTGTGCAAAAAGGATAATTAGAATTAGAACCCCCGAAGGAAATGAACGTTATGTTTATGGCGATAGAAAGACTCGAGATTTAGGTCTCATCTCTGTACTGAAAGCCCGAAAGTGCCTAACCAAAGGTTGTGCCGCCTTTTTAGCATATGCCTTAGATGATAAGGAAGTTAAAAAGACCGTGCCCGATGTGCCTGTAGTTCGAGATTTCCCTGACGTGTTCCCGGATGACATCTCTGGTTTGCCACCAGATCGTCAAATCGAATTCCATATTGACCTTGTACCGGGTGCTGCTCCTATCGCGAAAGCCCCTTACCGTCTCGCTCCGAATGAAATGAAGGAAATGATGAGTCAGTTGCAGGAATTACTGGAAAAAGGGTTTATTCGTCCGAGTACTTCTCCTTGGGGTGCTCCGGTTCTTTTCGTTAAGAAGAAGGATGGTACCTTTCGCATGTGTATAGATTATCGGGAGCTGAATAAAGTAACAATCAAGAACAGATACCCTCTGCCAAGAATTGACGACTTGTTTGATCAACTGCAAGGGGCTAGCTACTTCTCAAAGATCGATCTCCGATCTGGTTACCATCAACTCAAAGTATTTGAGTCTGACGTACCGAAGACTGCATTTCGTACTCGTTACGGTCATTTTGAGTTTTTAGTAATGTCGTTTGGTCTCACAAATGCCCCGGCCGCATTTATGGACCTCATGAATAGGGTATGTGGACCAATGCTGGATAAATCAGTGATAGTCTTCATTGATGACATCTTGATTTACTCCAAATCTGAATCTGATCATGCGATGCATTTGCGAGAATTGCTAGAATTGTTACGAAAGGAACGACTCTATGCAAAATTCTCCAAGTGTGAATTTTGGTTACGCCAAGTGCAGTTTTTAGGACATATTGTCTCCGGTGAGGGAATAGCCGTAGATCCTTCAAAGGTTGAGGCGGTTCAGAAGTGGGAAGCGCCGAAAAACGTATCGGAAGTTCGGAGTTTCTTGGGTCTTGCGGGTTATTACAGAAGATTTATCCGTGATTTTTCCAAGATTGCGGTGCCTTTAACCAGTCTGACGAAGAAAGAAGTTAAGTTTGAATGGAATGAATCTCAAGATCGAGCCTTTGAGACTCTGAAACGTAAGCTAGTAGAAGCGCCGATTTTGGCCTTACCTGAGGGAAATGATGGTTTTGTAGTCTATAGTGATGCATCTAAGATGGGATTAGGCTGTGTACTGATGCAAAGGGATAAAGTAATTGCCTACGCATCAAGACAGCTAAAGGCACATGAAAAGAATTACCCGACGCATGACTTGGAGCTTGCAGCCGTGACTTTCGCACTGAAGATTTGGCGGCATTATCTGTATGGGATTAGATGCAAGTTATATACCGATCACAAAAGTCTGAAGTATATATTTGACCAGAAAGAGTTGAATATGCGACAAAGGCGATCTATGGAATTGATTAAAGACTATGACTGTGAAATCCTTTACCATCCAGGTAAAGCAAACATTGTAGCAGATGCCCTAAGCCGCAAAACCGGACAAGACCATTATTCCCGATGTTATGCCTTGACTCCTGTTGTATTGGAGTCTGCTTTGTCTGAATCGATTATTGCCGCTCAAACCGAAGCCATTCGGGATGAGAACTTGAAATCTGAACGCATGATTACTTATGTGACCCAGCTGACTCTTGATAATCATGGTCTTAGACGGTTTTTGGATAGAATATGGGTTCCCAGACTAGGAGGTATTCGGGATCGAATTCTGTCGGAAGCTCATATGTCGAAATTCTCGATACACCCTGGTTCTACCAAAATGTATCAAGATTTGAGGACGGAATATTGGTGGCCTGGAATGAAGAAGGACGTGGGGCGATATGTAGAAAATTGTTTGACTTGCTTACAAGTCAAATCTGAACATCAGAAGCCGTATGGGGAACTACAACCATTGCCAATTCCGGAATGGAAGTGGGACCACATAACCATGGACTTTGTGACGAAGCTGCCAAGGACAAAGCGGAATCATGACTCTATATGGGTAATAGTGGATCGACTTACTAAGTCAGCCCATTTCCTACCCATACGAGAAGATGAACGCCTCGAAAAGTTAGCTGAATTGTTCGTAAAAGAAATCGTGACTAGACATGGTGTGCCATTGTCTATAGTATCTGACCGTGACAGGAGATTTACTTCTCGCTTTTGGAAGGCTTTTCAGAATGGACTGGGAACTGCACTTAAAATGAGCACCGCTTATCATCCAGAAACTGACGGGCAAAGTGAGAGGACAATTTTGACCTTAGAA
>JAANYP010005145.1:0-20365 GCA_020465985.1 Centrapalus pauciflorus
GATCGAAATCAATATTTTTCGTTGTAAAAATATTGATTTAATCTGCAAAACGTTAAGAAATCGAAGTATTAGCCGTTTTTCGAGTTTGCGGCGCTCGAATCTGTTAGGAGTAATTAGGGTTAGTCTTAGTCTCGAGTCTAACCAAAATCCGCTCCTCTCGAGTTTGATAAAGTGTGTTTCGAGTTTAATTCGAGTTTGTGCTAGAGTCGAATAGGAGTCTCGAGTTTACTGTCATTCGAGTTTGCTTCGAGTTTGGACTATAGTCGAACAGGGGTGCTTCGAAACTACTGTGTATTCGAGTTTGCTTGACCTTCGAGTTTAGGTTCTTTCGCATCTGTCATCATCTTCGAATTTAATTGAATTATAAAACTTAATCGAATTTAATCCCAAATAAATTTAAAATTAATTATATTCGAATCTACCTAGATTCGAAAGAATTAGTTTCACTTAGTTTCGAATTAAATTAATTAAGTTTCAATTCAATTACTTTTGAAACGATGTCAAATCTTCAAAAGTTTCTTGAAATGGATCATGAGGTCGGGAAGGCAAACACTCCGCCTAAGCTGATGAAACTCGAGGATTACTATTGGTGGAAAGATCGGTTTGTCGATTTTTTGCGTTTCAATGACATGCGCATGTGGGTATGTATTGACGAAGGATACATTCCACCTATTTCTGAAGTTGAAGGCCGTCAGAGAGTCTTATCATAGCAGATGATGAAGGAGGATGATAAGAAACTGTATGAAGCCGAAAACAGAGCTTTCTCGATTATTCGAATGGCTTTGCCTCAGGATATTCTACACACATTTCGGACTCAAAAGACTTCTAAGGAACTTTGGGAGTCACTGGAGAAAAGGTGTGAGGGTAATCCGTGGGTACGAAGGAAGCGCATGGAATTATTGAAACAACAGTTTGCGATTTTCAAGTCGTTGAAGGATGAACAGCTGGATGATACCATCACTCGCTTTTATCATCTGTTGACGGAGCTTGAAAGTCATGGGATTGAATATACTGACACCGACAAGAATAATAAGCTTCTTGATGCCTTACCAGCCAAGTGGGCGATGTACGTGGCTATGATCAAGCTTATTGAAGACAAGTATTATACCCAATCATTGGTGGATATTGTGGAAACGTTGCGAGCATATCATTTCGAGCTACTGAAGGCCGAAACGGATTATGAACAAGTCCAAAATCCAGCCATGTATTTTGGAAAATCAACAAAACCTTCAGCCGCAGCTGATCTGAAGACTGCTACAGCATTTTTCACCGGAGAAACGTCGTCACCAGCAGAGACTGATGACACACTGAATAGAGCGTTCTTAGGATTGGGAAGATCGGAAGAACAGCAACCTCAAGCAGCACAGGCAACAACATCTCAGGGCTACTCTAAGATGCCCATGAGCGCAAAATCAGCCGAAGAACTTTTGAACTTGCTTGCTTCATTTGTGGCTGCATACGGGAACTGCGTTCAGGGGAAGATAAACGATCCTTCTCTCTGGGATGAAGACTATGATCAGGTAGACCCTGACGATCTTGAGGAAATAGATCTTAAATGGCAACTGGCCATGGTAACCCAACGGGTTAAAAGGTTCATCAAACGGACTGGGAGGAATCTGACGATGAATAATAAGGGGATTGGATTTGATAAGTCCAAAGTCAAGTGCTACAATTGTCAACGTCTAGGACACTTCGCCAGAGAATGTCAGAGACCAAAGGTAGATAATTACCAAGGACAGCGACAGCATCATGGACAGTTTCAGAATCAGTCTCAACAGAGATACCTTCCAAGTTCATCTGCCGGTCAAGCCAATCTAGCTGGTCTATTAACAAATGTCACATCAGACAGACAGCTGGATGGTACCTACGACTGGAGCTCACATCCGGAATCAAATGCTAGAGCCTTCATGGCTGAAGTGACAGAGAATGGATGTGAAGGGGAAGAACAGACCACAAGGGACAGCAGTCCGATGTGGGTGGAGAAGACGAATGATCAGACGCTTCTGGAGTTTGCCGCTCAAATGGTCAACGTGGAATCCGACCACACAATGGTTAATCTGACTTACTCTCTTTTTCATGATTTATGTGTGTTATGTGTTACTTCTAACGATAGGTTGAATCTAGTCTTAGAATCACATACCATAACTGATCAAAATGAGTCTTTAAAAGCTGATAACGCTAGCCTGAACGACATTAAGCAAGATCTTAAGGACAAACTTAAAGCTGATGCCCAAGATGTCATAGTTCTAAAGGACAAGCTGAGTGAGCAGTGCGTAAGATTAGAACTGATGTTTGAGCACGTAGAGGCCTTAACCAAAGATCTTAAGACAAAAGAAGTAGAGCTAGCTGAAACAAAGGTGAAGGTAGCAGAGGCTAATAGTAAGTTAGAAAAGTTTAGGAATTCAAGTCTTAACCTAGGGAAAGTTTTAGATGCTCAACATCAATCTAAAAAGCCTGTAGGTCTAGGATTTCATGAAATTCCTCCTCCTTTTAATGCAAACTACGTGCCTCAACCTCAGGAGAAAACTGATAAATTAGTAGACTTAGAGGACATACCTGCACCTATATCTGAGCCTGTAAAAGAAAATACACCTTAGGTGACTGATACAACCGTCAAGGTTAAGAAAGTCAAATTTGTGGCTTCCTCCAGTGAAACACCTGCAGGAAAACATAAAATTGATTTTAATGATCAGGACGATGAACCAGTCGCGATAGATGTTCAAAAAGACCAGGACACAAGTGACACACCTAAGACTAAGGGTTCACAAAAGAAGCCAATTGACAAAATGTCATGCTTTAGATGTCACGAGAGGGGGCATGTCGCTTCTACCTGTCCACATAGGAAAGTTGATACTACACCAAAGACAGTGAAGCCAGAACAACCTAAACCCTCAACAAGTGTGGCGAGCACTAGTAGTTCTCAGAGTACCGAGAAAACTGTGCAGGCTGCACCAAAACATGTTGTGAAACAAACACCGGTAAAGGTTGCACCAAAAGAAGTGGTTAGGACAAATTCACCGAATCGTGTCATTAATCAATCTAGGTCAGGACCTCAACAAGTCTATAGGAGCACAACACCTAGCAGGGTATACACTCCAGTTAGGTCACATACTCCTGTTAGACATTACACACCGGTAAGAGCTCAGGGATCACAATCTGAAATGCAATATAATTCGAATTATTCAAGAGCTCCACAACAAATGCCTACTCAAAGGCAGAGAATGAATTTACATCACTCGGCACCACAACAAACTCCTGTTCAACGACCCAAGTCACCTGAAAGGCGAGATGGGTATTTGAAAGAGTTTAAGTATGTGGACGATAATGGTATTACCAAGTCAGTTATGGCTTGGGTTCCCCGTGATAACTAACCTATTTTCTATCATGTGTAGGAGATTACCACAGGTCCAAACAACAAATGGTTCGTCGACAGTGGATGCTCCAGGCACATGACAGGGGAAAGAAGTCTCCTTACAGACTTCAAGGGTGGGAATCGGGGATTTCTATCATTCGCGGGAAATAAAGGAGGAACCATCACTGGTACTGGAGAAGTCACTAATGGGACGATTACCTTCGATCAAGTTTATCACGTTGATAAACTGGTTCATAATCTCATTAGTGTATCTCAAATCTGTGATAGGAAGAATTCAGTGGTTTTTACGGACACTGAAGCGTTAGTGCTAAAACCGGGATTCAAGATACCTGAAGAATGGATATTGATGCGGCTCCATGGAAGAATGACTTGTACATGCTCGATATGAACAAGCCGCATACTTCGATGGGTCCGATCTGCTTACTATCAAAAGCTTCGGAGACTGAATCAGTGTTGTGGCACAGACGCATGGCTCACTTGCACCTATGAAAAATGAACTACATAACGAAGAATGGGTTGGTGCAAGGTGTGCCTATGAAGAGCTTTCAGTTCGAGGACAAGTGTCTACCATGCAAGAAGGGCAAACAACATAAGAAGACACACAAGTCCAAGACTCAGAATTCCATAACCTCAACATTCGATTTGTTGCATATGGATCTCTTCGGTCCAATCAACAAAAGGAGTATAGGAGGTAGTTGGTTTTGTTTAGTTATCATTGAAGATTACTCACAATTTTCTTGGGTTTTCTTTCTAGGTACAAAGGACGAGACGGCTTCCAAGCTCATCGGGTTCTTAGACCAAGTGGAGAATTCCTACGGAACACGGGTTAAAAGGCTACGTAGTCATAATGGAACTGAGTTCAAAAACACTGTAATTGGTGTATATTGCCTCTCAAAGGGCATAGTGCATCAATTTAGTGCACCATATGAGCTTCAACAAAATGGGGTTGCCGAACGTAAAAACAGGACATTGATTGAGGCAGCTAGGACTATGCTTTCGGATTCAAAGCTTCCTACCATGTTTTGGGGGGAGGCAGTGAATACCGCATGTCATATTTTAAACCGAGTCCTAACTGTCAAATATTTGAACAAAACCTGTTATGAAATTTTGAATAAACGGCCACCTAATTTAACTGGCTTCGAACCGTTTGGGGTACCATGCACTCTATTGCGAACAAAACATCAACCTAAGTTTGGTGAAAAGGCTGACGAAGGATACTTCCTAGGTTATGTGCCGAACTCACCAAACAAACGGGTTTTTAACAAAACAAATGGTACAGTAGAGATTGTGTATAACATATAAGTCACAAGTTATACACATTAATCCTAAACAGGTCCGGAATGGATATTTGACTATGATAAATTATTTGAGTCATTTAACATTCCTTTGGATGAAAATGCATGTACAATCGAAAAGGACATGGTGACGTTGCATCTGAATGATGAAGGTCATACCTTTCCGAGGTCTACATGTCAATCCACATCCGAGCCTACTGCGACTGAAGATGGATCTCCAGAAGTTACTAATCCAGAGGCACCTTCAACTGAGAATAAGGCTCAGGAAATAAATTCCAACTCTGAGGAAAATGTCCACGAGGAGGAAAATGTAGAATCTGAGGCTGTTCCCCCATTAGGTGAAATAGGATCTAACTTAGGAGATAATCTGAGAGTTGATGAGATAGAGACCTTTAGGATCAACAAGAACCATCCTATAGAAAGCATCATAGGAAATCCTAACGAGGGTGTGAGGACTTGGAGTAGTTTAAATAACAACACTGTGTTGTTGTCGATGATAAACGACTCCGAGGCATATCATACCTGTGTCTATTCTTGTTTCATTTTGCAAGTAGAGCCTAAGAATGTGCAAATGGCACTAATGGATAACTCTTGGGTTGAAGCGATGCAGGAAGAACTCTCTCAGTTTAGGAAACTAGAAGTGTGGGAGTTAGTTCCATTACCTCGAGGGGAAATTGCCATAGGAACCAAATGGGTTTTTAAGTGCAAACGAGACGATCGGGGTATAGTCACTCGCAACAAGGCTAGGTTAGTTGTAAAGGGTTTCAACCAAGAGGAGGGAATCGATTACAATGAGGTGTTTGCACCAGTAGCTAGGCTGGAAGCCATTAGATTGTTTCTAGCTTTTGCCTCCTTCAAGGGCTTTAAGGTATATCAACTAGCTGTTCAGAGTGCTTTCCTCTACAGGAAAGTGAAGGAGCTGGTGTATGTAGAACAGCCGCCCGGATTTACAGATCCAAAATATCCTGATAGAGTATATCGCTTAGATAAGGCTCTATATGGATTGCATGAAGCACCAAGGGCGTGGTACGAGACTCTATCCAACCATTCATTAGAGAACGGCTTTGAAAGGGGTAGGATAGATAGTACGCTGTTTGTTAAGAGAAAGGGAGAACACTCATCTTGGTACAAGTGTACGTAGATGATATCATTTTTGGATCATCAGACGAACAAATGTGCAAAGATTTCGAGAAGGTGATGAAGTCGAAATTCGAGATGAGTGCTATGGGTGAGTTAAATTTCTTTTTGGGGTTACAAGTTGACTAGAAGAAGGAATGAATGTTGATCCATCAGACGAAGTATGTCTATGACATATTGGAACGCTTCGGGATGGAAGGAACAAAATTGACTGCCCATTTCAGCACACCAATTCAAGTGAATCACAATCTCGGACCGGGTACTGAAAGTGATACCGATGTGGATCCGACGTTATATCGGGCCATGATTGGATCGCTTATGTATTTAACTACTTCAAGACCTGACATCATGTTTGCTGTGTGTATTTGTGCTAGGTTTCAAGCTAATCCAAAGGAGACGCACATGAAAGCTGTGAAGCGGATTCTACGATACCTCAAGTCGAAACCGAAGCTGGGACTTTGGTATCACGCGGAGGGAGATCTAGAGTTGGAGGCATTCACGGATTCTGACTACGGAGGATGCAGCTTGACGCGCAAATCAACAACTGGAGGTTGTCAATTCCTAGGAGGGAGACTGGTATCCTGGCAATGCAAGAAACAGACGTCGGTAGCCGTGTCAACGTGCGAGGCCGAGTATGTTGCTGCTGGTAGTTGCTGCTCACAGGTTCTGTGGATACAACAACAATTGCGGGATTACGGTTTGGCTTACAGTCAAACTCCTATTAGGATAGATAACCAATCTACAATTGCTATAACAAATAATCCAGTTAAACACAACAAAACAAAACACATAGACATTAGGCATCATTTTATTCGTGATTGTGCTGAAAAGAACTTAATCAAGTTGGTAAAAGTGACAACGGAAGATAATAATGCTTATTTATTTACCAAAGCCTTTGATAAGTCACGGTTTGAATATTTGATTCAACTAAATGGAATGCGCAACCCAGAGTAATTTGACCTTAGTAGTTTTATTCCTTTTATAGCTGTAGTATTTCTTTCTATTTATCGTCAGTCTGCTAATTTATGAAAGTTTCTATTTTTAGTAAGTTAGTAGGTTATCTGCTTTTATTGCTTTTTCTTATGAAAAACAAAAGAAAAAAAGAAAGAAAACCATAAAAACTCAAAAAAAAGAGAATATCAGAAAAAGAGTTAAGTCTTAGATGCATAGGTTGAAAGTGACGAAAATTAGCACAGTCGTTACAAACTCTAAGTGTTTAAGCCTTCACGTAATGCACCTAAAATTCTAAGTGTTATACTTTATTTTAGTTTGATGTGCTGGTAGGCATAATACATATAGGGAGTCCCAAGGCAAATAAAATATTCAAGAGAAAGTCAAACGTGTCACTAACTTAGACGTATGACCAATCAGTCTTAATTTTTATGTACAAGACATACAAATATTGAGTCTAAATGAGGTATGCAAACTTTCTGGGGATGTATAGCAACATCAAATACATCTAAAAATGGAAAGCATAGAAAAATCATAAGGAATTGAGAGTCAAAAACATGTAACTCTGTTGTACGTAAGTACAGACCTGTTGCCTCTGTGTTGATTCGGGTTAGCAAGATTAGTCGCTTTGTTGTACGTCGGTACAGACCTGTCACCGTTGTCTTGCTAGCTTTAAAAATAAACCTTAAGTCAAACTAAGACACTTTGTTGTATGAAAATACAGACCTGTGTCCGATGTTTGTCTTTTAAAGAAAGTTTGCACATACCAACAAGTTAGAATTTTTATCTGTATGCCTTGATCATAAAAGTATGTCTATGTCTGAGTTACGTAAGATAATTTCATGATAAATAAAAATGCCAAGGGATATTCCAAAATGTAGCATGTTTAAAGTGGTAAATACCAACAATCGGCTAAATGAGTATTTCACGACAAACAATCAAAGGAATCAAAAATTCCTAAGTGTGAAAGTTTAAGTACTGAAAGTGTGTATCTGACATCGCTATCTGATTGAACCTTTCTTTGACTGTACTCATCAAAAATATTTTGTTTAGCATTTAGCATAGATTGTAAGTTGTAATAAATGTAGTTTAAGTCTAAGTTAAATTTTTGGTCAAAATTTTAAAAATTTTTATTTTTACTTATTTTTATTTTTACGTTACCTTAGTTTATTTTATTTTATTTTATTTTATTTATATTTTTATTCTTCTTAGGAAAAAGGTCAAAAATAACTGAGGGTGCATTCACAGTTGAATAAAATAAACACTGCGTGAAAATCTTGTGCTTAGGGTAAAGGATTTGGCATAGTTTATTCCGTTACACAATACCGTTGAAAAGGTTGAAAAAGTTGAATTTATTTCAAAATTTTCGAAATTTTTCTAAGTGTTTGGGGTAATTCGAGTTTAGGTCAAACTCGAAATCGGATGATCTCGAATCTGTCAGTAGATTCGAATCTGTCATTAGACTCGAAGGTAGGTGTTATAAATAGGTTAACAGTAATCGTCATTACTCTTACCTGTTTTCGAATCTGTTCCTTCGAATCTATCCAGCGATCTCGAATCTATTTGCTCGAGTCTACCGTTTTCACTAAAAACCACTATTTGTCGAGTTTCTTGCTTGAGTGTTCGATTCTACTGATACATCTAGGTATAAACAACTGGTTTGTACAAGATTCAAGTAGTTTTATACACCATTTAAGTCAAAATCACCAATTTTTTAAGGTTTGATGGTCGAAATCGTGTTTTTCAAAATTACAAAATTTGGACCGGTAAAAAGTCAAATTAAAGGCAAATATTTGTGACTAGTACCTAGTTGGACTAATGTATGTGATTTTCTAAGTTCAAAATGGTTAAAATCATAGTGTTTGCTGATGAGGCTAGCTGACGAGTTCGAATATGTTCCTGACCAGTCTCGAGTTTGTCAGTAAACTCGAGAAGGTCATTAGATTCGAGTGTGACATCAAACTCGAAAAGGGGTTTCTTCGAATCTGTTTATTCGAATCTGTCATTCTATTTAAATTATTCAATTTAAATTTAATTAAACTTGTAGAAATTCTTTTGTGTTGGATTTGTACTTAAACAAGTACAAAATAAAACAAATTTGAATTTAGGCAAGTTTATTGATTTTTAATAATTCTAATAGTTTATCTATTGTGCAGATATGGCTGATAGAGTATTCGTGCCTAAGCATAATATGGTCATCCCCCCCGACCATCATATCCATGAGGCACAGGGTCTCCGTCAGATGATGTATTTCCTAGTGGAATCTAGGATTGCGTTTGCATTGTCCCATAACATTCAGATCATTATTCCATATGTACGACAGTTTTATGAGCACTTACAAGTTGACTGTTCCGTCACTCCAACAGTTCTGAGAACAAGGATAGCAGGACAGCCATTGGTGTTCTGCTGATATGCTGCGTCAGGTTCTGCAGCTAGGATCTCAGGAAGAAGAGTCTGGGCCTATTGACTTTCCCTTAAGTATTAGGCAGGCAGCTTTTTTGAGGATGGGTTACAGCTTGGATGTTACTAAAACATCGTATATGAAGAGTGGACTTATAGGTCAATGGAGATTTTTGGCGCATGTATTTATTGTCTGTTTTGCGGCCAAGAAAGCGGGATTCGATTATATTGTCTCGAAGATCCAATCCGGGATGATCGCTTTAGTTTATAATCGGCGCTTCAGCTATTCTGAAATGTTTTTCTCAGAATTTGTTCATCAAATCACTGCGCCTGAACGCGAAAGATTGTTGCTGTACCCACGCTTTGTGATGATGCTTATCAGGAACTTCTTGCCGAATTTGCCGCAGCAAAATGAGATTCAGAGTGTAGCGGTGATTGACAAAAGGAGTTTTGCTGACTGTTCTGCGCATAGAGGAAGGTTGGCAGTTCCGGTCGAGCGACCGTTGTTTGGAGCTGTAATCGACAGGAACTTTGAAGCACCAGATAATGCCAACTGGGCAGGTGAAGTGGAAGTTCAGCCTATGCAGCCACAACAACAACCACAACAACCGCGTGCACAACAACAAAGGAGACGACAAAGAGCTACTGTGAGTCAAACTCAGGCAACTAGGCCTTCTACAAGTCAACAGCAAGAGGTACAAGAGGCAGGGCCTTCAATTACACCAGCAGAACCTAATCCGACATCCGATCAGTTGTGTCAAACACTGCATGAGATATGGGAAGCGGGTCCTCATGCCAATGAAGAGATAACAGCTGAGCTTATTGATCAATTGTTACAGCCTCCAGAGGGAGAAGATGATGTCTTGAGGGAAATTGATGAATATGAACCGGAGCAAACAGGTAATGACTTGTCATCGTCAGCAACTGAGTCAGAAGATATGGAGGAGATAGAGGTTGAAGCTCCAGAGTCCGCATCTACAGAACCGCCTGTTCAAATGGGAACTTATGGATCAAGGTTAGTAGTGTCTGAAGAAGCTTCAAGGCGCCGCGCATCACGAGAGTCTGATGACTCTGATTTTGAAGAAGAAGAGGTCGCTCCATTAGTGACGAGGCAAAGGGCTAAGCGTCATCGCTTTATGCAAGGAGCTACTTCCGCTTCAGTAGCACAGCCTGAAACAGTCCAACCTCCACCTACCATTAATCCACCATACCACCATCACCACCACATGCTGAACCATACATCCCATCACCCATCATTCCAACACCAATTCAATCCATCCCATCCACCTCATCCACATACGCCGACAATCAAAGGTTTCTGCGGCTTAAAGATAGAGTTGACTTCCAACTGATCCAAATCTTCGGCCTGACCACGGCAATCGGTGAACTTCAGAAACATAACGCAAATATTGATAAGGAGAATACCGACCTGAAGAAGATTGTGGAAAAACTTCAGGATGAGAACTTAGAGTTGAAGACTTTTGTAGCTGATCAATCGGCTGAGATAAGATCGATGCGCTCCCTAGTTGAGCAATTAATGAAAAATATACAGGCTCAGGGGGAGACATCCTGCCGTGATCAAGTGGAGCGGCCGAGGGATGATGATAATGATGAAGAAGACCAAGGCAATGATCCCAGCACTCAAAGACAGAATGAGCCATTAGATTTTTCTGCTGCTCAGGATGCTCAATCTCAGGGGGAGCCGAGTCAATCAGGAACTAAAAAAGGAGAGGCCAGTTCGTCCAAACCTACAGAGTATGAGATAAATGAGATGATTGATGCACTTATGGATCTCGATGACGACCCGATGGACTTGGGCTTTGACTTTGAGGATGATATGGAGGAACTAGAAGAGGGAGAATTTGTTCTTGAAGACATAACGGATTGGAAATCCGATGATGAGGTTTGTGCTGACGAAGACGATGAAGCCAATGAGATAATCGTTTAGCAAAATCCAATCACTGATACGTATGTGATAGAAGGAAATGATGTGGTTAACATAGAAGTAGTAAATGCTGCTTTAAATGTTGATTCATCAATAGAAGAGCTTGCCAGAGAGCTGACTAATGAAGATAAAAGAAAGCTATGGTTCAGGGCAGAGCAGAAGGAATTAGAGTTGAAGAAGAAGATGAGGGTGTCGGGTACTGGAAAGCTGTCAGGAAGCATATTAAGCTGGTTCTTTGATCGGGAACTGCAGCTATTCATAATCAAAAGAAAAGATGGGCTCCAGTACCTCAGAAGATCTCTGAAAGTATTTAATTCATTGCCGAAGATTGAAATAAAGGCGCTAGCTTGGAAAGAACTAATCAATATCGGTAACGACCCTTACGCAGAAATAATTGCCAAAATCATAAGAAAAAAGGGAAGGTCGAGAAAGTTTGAACGCCTTAATCTGAGAATAGGAAAACGAGTAATGGATCATTCTCGTATTGATCCTCTAACTGGGCGTCCTTGGATGAAGATACAGTACAGACCAGTGAGATGTCTGAGGAAGGTACCTCTCAAGCCTATGCCACATAACGTCATGAAAAATCTAAACTGGTGGTATGTTGAGAGTGAAACGGGAGAAGCGGTGATGAAAGATTTTGAAGAAAAGGTGATTCTTAGAATCTATGATCCTCTTCAACTGGTAAACCTTTCTCGAGATGACCTTCAAATTCTACATGCTCATAGGATTTCAAGCGACACTCATATGGATGGTGATGCTAAAAAGTATGAGAATGTAGTTAAAGTGTGTGTTGAAAAGGGTTTGTATGCTGGAAGCAGTTTGAATATATAATAAACAAAGTACTTAATCAAATGTGTGAATTATTAGAAGCTATCGTCAAGGGGGAGTCTGTTGGTACACCCTGTGTGACGATAGCAGTCTAAGTGATCCGATAGCAAGTATTTGATATATATGTTTATATATGTTTGATAATTATTATTGTTTGTATGTTTGAACTTAATGTAACGTATTACAAGAAGTTCAAACATAAAGTTCAAAGATAATTTCAAGCATAAGCTGAAAACATAGGTTTCTACACTAAGTTAATTATTTGTAAGAGTAAATTCGAATCCTCAAAGGACTAAGATTCGAATCTAGGTCAGATTCGAATAAGTCAATTAGGCAGATTCGAATGTGTTATGAGGCAGATTCGAGAGTGTCAGTGAGGACAAAATCGAATGGGCCTTGGGCCGGATTCGAGTTTGGCCTGTGACAGACTCGAATTAGCCTCTATAATTAGGGATAGACTCGAAATATTACCAGACTTTTTGCCGAATTCGAGAGAGATTTAGCATTAAGCGATTTCGAGTTTATCATCAGTGTTAGTGTCGTTTCGGAGAGAATCTTCTACTAGGTGCGTTCTTGTGTGGTTCGTACAGCTCGTTGATAGTCTCCGTGTTTCTTGTGAGAGTTGTTTCCGTCTACCCGTTAAAGAGGATTCCGCACTCTTTGACGGTTCCGCGTCTAGATAGATCCGTGTTAGGTAGACCTTACATCTACTCTCGGTTTTAATTCAAGGAACACAAGAATCATCAATTTAAAGTACCAAAAGTTTGGATTCAAGTAGCATTTGAGGAACTATAATTACTACAAGCTTCAAATCATGGTAAACATCATTCAATATTTCAAAATTTTGATGTTTTGGTTCGGTTTTTGTAAGAACCGATTTCTAAGATTTAGGATGCAAATGTTTATGCATGTTGAATGGTTTTATGGATTAGTTTAAATCTAA
This sequence comes from Centrapalus pauciflorus, assembly GCA_020465985.1. Taxonomy (NCBI): domain Eukaryota; kingdom Viridiplantae; phylum Streptophyta; class Magnoliopsida; order Asterales; family Asteraceae; genus Centrapalus; species Centrapalus pauciflorus. The sequence goes on from JAANYP010005145.1 coordinate 12,876, forward strand.
TATTGATGATGCAACATACAAAATTTCAGAATCAGATTCCACCTCTAAGTATGATTTTGAATTAAGTGTGTGTTTTTAGTGTGTGTGTTCATCGAGACTTATAGAAAAATGGACATATATGGGTTATTTTTGGAACATTATGACATGTTATAAGTTGAAATAGTGTTTCTAAGTTCATATTTACTATTTTAGTTACTGAAACATGCAAAAATGGTCCAAATATAATTTCTAGAAAATATTGGAAAATTTCTAAGTATGAACTCGGATGTTAATGATCCGAATTCGGACCTACCCATTCGGACCATACCCAATCCGTACCAATTACAATTTCGGGTCCATACCAATTTCGGACCTAGCCTATATTTTGGACCATCACCTACTTCGGACCACCCCATTTCAGACCCTGCTAATTCGGATCACCCATTTCGGATCCACCAATTTTGGACCTTTACCCAAGTTCGGACCACCTGCATTTCGGACCATCCGAATTCGGATGTGGTCCGAAATCAGACCCATTTACACTTAATTTTCCGAATTTAAGTTGTAAGCAATTACTGACACAAAATTCACTATTACACTTACTTTACAGATCATTGTGGTGTTGTCTAACACACATTGATTCAGAGACAAATCACATTATACCAATCACTGTGAGTAACAGATTGTCATTCTAACATTTATTGATTTTGCATTCATGTTTATTGTTGGTACACCCTGTGTGACGATAGCAGTCTAAACGATCTGCGTTATGATTTAAGTAATATTCTGAATATTAACAAGTGTTATTGATATATATGTTTAATATGTGTTTGTCTGTTATTGATTGTGTGTTTGAACTTGATGTACATATTACAAGAAGTTCAAACATAAAAGTCAAAGAGTATGTCAAGCATAAGTTAAAACATAAGTTTCATCACGTAAGTGTTTAAGTGTATAGGTTAGATTCGAATATGTAAAGGAAGACATTCGAATCTGTGATAGATTCGAATGTATCCTTAGATTCGAATAGGTTAGATTCGAATCTGTCAGATGGACAAATTCGAATGAGGCCTTAGGCCAGATTCGAGGTTGGCCCACAACAGACTCGAATCAGGGCCTATAATTAGGGATAGACTCGAATCATTAGCAGACCTTTGGCAGAATTCGTGAGGAATTAAGCAATAGGCGATCTCGAGTTTATCAGCTAGGTGAGTCCCATTTCGGAGAGAATTAGTACGTAGGATCGTTCGTCTGTCGTTCGTTCAGCGTCTAATAGTCTCCGTGTTTCCGTTGGTTGAGAGTTGTCCGTCTGACCGTCAACGAGGATTCCGCACTCGTTAACGGGTCCGCGTCTAGATAGATCTGTCAGTGGTAGACCTTACAAGTGGTATCAGAGCCTACGGAGTGTTCGTGGTGTTCTTCGTGTTCATCAGAAACATTCTAGGTTTCTTGACGCTAGTTGGACGGTTTTTCTCTCAAAAACGTGTTTTTGAGCTTAGCAAATTCATATTCGGGAAACACTTTGTCGTTTTTCACGTTTTTGGTCGAAATCATTATTTTTCATTTGAAAAATAGTGATTTAATCCGTAAAACGTCAAAAAATCAAAGTGTTAGCCGTTTTTCGAGTTTGCGGCGCTCGAATCTATAGGGGTAATTAGGGTTTTACTTTATTTTTCGAGTCTAACCAAAATACGCTCCTATCGAGTCAATTTCAGTCAGTTTCGAGTCTGTGGTGTGTCGAATCTGTTAATACATTCGAATTGGATCTCGAGTCTATATTGTTTCGAGTCTGTTTCGAGTTTGTTACTGTTTCGAGTCTGACATTCGATTCTGCTGAATTTCGATTCTATTGTGCCTTCGATTCTAATTCTATAGAGTCCTTCGAATCTGTCATCACTTCGAATCTATAGCGTCCTTCGAATCTGTCATCACTTCGAATCTAGGGAGTTCCTCGAATCTGACATTATTTCGAATCTACTTGACTTTTAAGACTTAATCGAATTTAATTTCAAAAGATTAAATATTAATTAGTTTCGAATCTATCTAGATTCGAATAAGTTAATTTAAATCAGTTTCTAATTAAATTAATTAAGTTCAAATTCAAATTCTTTCAGAAAAGATGTCAAACCTTCAGAAATTCCTCGAAATGGATCACGAAGTTGGGAAGGCCAATGCACCACCTAAGCTGATGAAAGTTGAAGATTACTACTGGTGGAAGGATAGGTTCACGGATTTTGTACGATTCAACGACATGCGCATGTGGGTGTGCATTGATGAAGGGTACATTCCACCAGTATCTGAGGTAGAAGGCCGTCAAAAGGTTCTGTCATACCAAATGATGAAAGAGGATGACAAGAAACTATTTGAAGCTGAAAACAAGGCTTTCTCTATTATCCGAATGGCGTTACCTCAAGATATCTTGCACACATTTCGGACTCAGAGGACGTCGAAAGAGCTTTGGGAGTCTCTTCAGAAACGGTGTGAGGGTAATCCACGGGTACGAAGAAAGCGTACAGAGCTGTTGACCCAACAGTTTGCAATTTTCAAGGCTCTTATGGATGAACAGTTGGATGATATTATCACACGATTTTATCATCTGATAACAGAGCTTGAAAGTCATGGTATTGAGTATTCTGACACAGACAAGAACAATAAGCTTCTTGATGCCCTACCGGCCAAATGGGCTATGTACGTGGCTATGATTAAGCTGAATGAAGATAAATACTATGCTCAATCGCTGGATGACATCGTGGGAACGTTGAGGGCATATCACTTCGAAATGATAAAAGCTGAGACTGATTACGAGCAAGTCCAAAATCCGGCTATGTATTTTGGAAAGACATCAAAATCATCAGTGACAGCTGATCAGAAGAGTGCTACAGCGTTTTTCACCGGAGAAACGTCATCACCACCAGAGTCCGATGACTCACTAAACCGCGCGTTCTTAGGGTTAGGAAGATCGGAAGAACCGCAACCTCAAGTCCAACAGGCATCGACCAGTCAGAGCTATTCTAAGATGCCAATGAGCGCAAAGTCGGCGGAAGAACATCTGAATCTGCTTGCTTCGTTTGTGGCCGCATACGGAAATTGCGTTCAAGGGAAGATTAATGATCCGGCTCTTTGGGATGAAGACTACGATCAGGTCGACCCTGATGATCTTGAGGAGATGGATCTTAAATGGCAACTGGCCATGGTAACCCAGAGGGTTAAGAGATTCATAAAGAGAACTGGAAGAAATCTACAGATGAATAACAAGGGGATAGGATTTGATAAGTCCAAGGTCAAATGCTACAACTGTCAGGGATTGGGACATTTCGCGAGGGAGTGTCAAAGACCGAAGGTAGAAACCTACCAGGGGCAGACTCAGCATCAAGGACAGCACCAAAGTCAGTCCCAACAGAGATATCTTCCGAGTTCTTCGTCTGGTCAGGCCAATCTAGCGGGTCTGATATCCAATGTCACTTCTGACAGACAGCTAGATGGTTCTTATGACTGGAGTTCACATCCGGAGTCCAACGCTAGAGCTTTCATGGCTGAAGTTACGGAAAATGGTTGTGAAGAGGATGAGCAGACCCCAAGGGACAGCAGTCCGATGTGGGTAGAGAAAGCGAATGATCAGACCGTGCTGGAGTTTGCTGCTCAGATGGCCAACGTGGAATCTGATAACTCTAAGGTTAGTCTTTCTGTTTCTCTATTTCGTGATTTATGTGCTTTATGTGTTAGTTCTAATGATAGGTTAAATCTAGTTTTAGACTCACATAAGACCATAGCTGCTCAAAATGAAAACTTAAAAATAGAAAATGCTAGCCTAAATGACATAAAACAAGATTTAAAAGAAAAGCTTAAGGCTGATGCTCAAGATGTAATCGTTCTAAAAGACAAACTGAGTGAGCAGTGTGTTAGGATAGAACTTATGTATGAGCACGTAGAGGCCTTGACCAAAAGTCTGAAAGACAAGGACATAGAGCTAGCCGAGACCAAGGTTAAGGTAGCCGAGGCAAATAGCAAGCTGGAAAAGTTTAGGAATTCGAGCCTAAACCTAGGGAAAGTCTTAGATGCCCAAAGACAGTCTAAGAAACCTGTAGGTCTAGGTTTTCACGAAATTCCTCCACCTTTCAATGATAACTATGTGCCTCAGCCTCAGGAGAAAACTGACAAGTCAGTAGTTTTAGAGGACTTACCTGAACCTACACCTGAGCCTCAAGTTGAAAACACACCTAAGGTGACTGACTCTACGGTCAAGGTCAAGAAAGTGAAATTTGTGTCTTCCTCCAGTGAAACACCTGCAGGAAAACAGAAAATTTCATGGGCTGACCAGGTCGAAGAGACAGACACTGTAGATGTACCAAAGGTAATAGACACTAGTGAGACACCTAGATCTAAGGGACCAACCAAAAAGTCCATGGATAAGATGTCTTGCTTTAGATGTCACGAGAAAGGGCACGTTGCTTCTCACTGTCCAAATAGGAAAGCTGATGTTACCCCTAAGACAGTGAACCCAACACCTATTAAGCCCTCACCAACTGTGGCGAGCACGAGTAGTTCTCAGAGTACCGAGAAAACTGTGCAGGCCGCACCAAAATCTGTTGTGAAACAAACACCGGTTAAGGTTGGACCAAAAGAAGTGGTTAGGACAAATTCACCGAATCGTGTCATTACTCAATCTAGGTCAGCACCTCAACAAGTCTATAGGAGCACAACACCTAGCAGGTCACACACTCCAGTTAGGTCACATACTCCTGTTAGACAATATGTTCCGGTAAAAGCTCAGGGATCACAGTCTGAAATGCATTATAATAAGACTTATTCTAGAGCACCACAACAAATGCCTACTCAAAGGCAAAGAGTGAATCTAAATCACTCGGCACCACAACAGAATTCAGTTCAAAGGCCCAAGTCACCTGAAAGGCGAGATGGGTACTTGAAAGAGTTCAAGTATGTGGACGAGAATGGTATTACCAAGTCAGTCATGGCATGGGTTCCCCGTGATAACTAACCTATTTTTCTTTCATGTGCAGGAGATAACTACCGGTCCAAACAACAAGTGGTTCGTTGACAGTGGTTGCTCCAGGCATATGACGGGGGAAAGAAGTCTTCTCACAGACTTCAAGGGGGGTAATAGGGGATTTGTATCATTCGCGGGCAACAAAGGAGGAAATATCACTGGAACTGGAGAAGTCACTAATGGGACGTTTACATTGGATCAAGTTTATCACGTTGATAAACTGGTTCATAATCTCATTAGTGTATCTCAAATCTGTGATAAGAAGAACTCGGTGTTATTTACTGACACTGAGGCGTTAGTGCTAAAGCCGGGATTCAAGATACCTGAAGATTGGATATTGATGCGGGCTCCAAGGAAGAATGACTTGTACATGCTCGACATGAACAAGCCAGATAATTAGATGGGTCCGATCTGCTTACTATCAAAAGCTTCGGAGACGGAATCGGTTTTGTGGCACAGACGCATGGCTCACTTGCACCTAAGGAAAATGAACTACATAACAAAGAATGGTTTGGTGCAAGGTGTGCCTCTGAAGAGCTTTCAATTTGAAGACAAGTGTCTACCGTGCATGAAGGGCAAGCAACATAAAAAGACACACAAGTCCAAGAAGCTGAATTCCATAACCTCGACATTCGATTTGTTGCATATGGACCTTTTCGGCCCAATCAACAAAAGGAGTATTGGAGGTTGTTGGTTTTGCTTAGTTATCACCGACGATTACTCACGTTTTTCTTGGGTTTTCTTTTTAGGTACGAAGGACGAGACGGCTACAAAGCTCATCGGGTTCTTAGACCAAGTGGAGAATTCCTACGGAACAAGGGTTAAAAATATACGTAGTGATAATGGGACTGAATTTAAAAACTCTGTAATTGGTGTATATTGCCTATCAAAGGGCATCGTGCATCAATTCAGTGCACCATATGAACCTCAACAGAATGGGGTGGCCGAACGTAAAAACAGAACATTGATTGAGGCTGCAAGGACTATGCTTTCGGATTCAAAGCTTCCTACCATGGGGGGAGGCAGTGAATACCGCGTGCCATATTTTAAATAGAGTCCTTACAGTCAAATCATTGAACAAAACATGTTATGAAATTTTGAATAAAAGGCCACCTAACTTAACTGGATTCGAACCGTTTGGAGTACCATGCACACTTTTAAGAACAAAACATCAACCGAAGTTTGGTGAAAAGGCTGACGAAGGATACTTCCTAGGTTATGTGCCAAACTCACCAAACAAACGGGTTTTTAACAAAATGAGTGGTACTGTGGAGATTGTGTATAATATTGAAGTCACAAGTTATACACATGAACCCCAAACTGGTCCGGAATGGATATTTGACTATGATAAGTTATTTGAGTCATTTAACATTCCTTTGGATGATACTACAGGTACAATCGATAAAGACATGGCGACGTTGCACCTAAATGACGATGGCCATATTTTTCCAAGGACCACGTTCGAATCTACGTCCGAGCCTACTGCGACTGTAGATGGGTCTCCAGAAGTTGCTAATCCAGAAGAACCTAACACTGAGAATCAGACTCAAGCATCAAGTTCTGCCTCTGAGGAAAACGTCCGTGAGGAAGAGAATGTGGAAGCTGAGCCTGTTCCCCCTTTAGGTGAAATAGGATCCAACTTAGGAGATAATCTAAGGGTAGACGAAATAGAGACCTCTAGGATTAACAAGAACCATCCTATAGATATCATCATAGGAAATCCTAACGAGGGTGTGAGGACTCGGAGTAGTGTAAATAACAACACTGTGTTGTTGTCGATGATAAACGACTCCGAGGCATATCATACATGTCTATATTCGTGTTTCATATCGCAAGTAGAGCCCAAAAATGTGCAAATGGCACTTAAGGACAACTCCTGGGTTGAGGCGATGCAGGAAGAACTGTCACAATTTAGGAAACTAGAAGTGTGGGAGTTAGTTCCGTTACCTCGAGGGGAGATTGCAATAGGAACCAAATGGGTTTTTAAGTGCAAGCGAGACGATCGGGGTATAGTCACGCGCAACAAGGCAAGATTAGTTGTAAAGGGTTTCAACCAAGAGGAGGGAATCGATTACAATGAAGTGTTTGCACCTGTAGCAAGGTTAGAAGCAATTAGGTTGTTTTTAGCTTTTGCCTCCTTCAAGGGATTTAAAGTATATCAACTGGACGTTAAGAGTGCTTTCTTGTATGGGAAAGTGAAGGAGTTGGTGTATGTAGAACAACCGCCCGGGTTTACAGATCCTAAATATCCTGATAGAGTATATCGATTAGATAAGGCTCTTTATGGATTACATCAGGCACCTAGGGCATGGTATGAGACTCTATCCAACCATCTTTTAGAAAATGGCTTTGAGCGGGGTAGGATAGATAGTACTCTTTTTGTGAAGAGAAAGGGAGATCATTTTATCTTGGTACAAGTGTACGTAGATGATATCATTTTTGGATCATCAGACGAACAGATGTGCAAAGATTTCGAGAAGGTTATGCAGTCGAAGTTCGAGATGAG